>ML834479.1:0-22269 GCA_009831015.1 Picea engelmannii | reverse complement strand
CATTCTTAGAAATCACAGAGCAATGCAAATCCTTGCTAAAGTTATAACCAATCAAAACAAACACATACAAACACACATAGTTGAAAGTTGTGAGACCTTTAGTAACGATTCAGTTGGGGTAAACAGTCCTTGTAAACAAAAGAAAACAAGAATTTCTTTCCCAAGTCCCTCACTGCATGCTCACATATAAATTGGAACTTTGATAAACAAAACGGGTTTAAACCCTCAACTATCTGATATAGAGAATCAGTGCTTGAACAGAGGTCCTCTTAACATCAGAAAAGAAAAACTATGAATAGAATTCGAGACCTCCCGATCTTATCAAGTTGAAGGGGAATTTGTTTTTCGAACCCGAGTACCTTTTCCAGGTTGAGAAGAGGCTAGAACCCATGCTGTGAAAAGGGCACACCTACATTCGGCCATCACAATAGTACATTAGATAATTTATAGAGTAAAATCTTGATTTATAAACTCAAAAATGAACAATGATAACCGTAGCTGACAGATTACTTAACTTAGGGCTGAAACGCCACATCCTCCTATTGCCATCCTTTACTCCATAGTCAACCTAGACAAAGGGGAGAAGAATCCGGAAGCTCCTGGCGGGTACCCTCACAATAGTAAGAAACCCTCCATTAATACATAGAAACCGAATACTCTTCATTGACAAAATAAAATAGCAGTGTGAATTCAAACAAGAAATCACTTGATAAAACCCTTGACGAACAAAGAAAAGAATGAAAGGAAAGACATCATACTTTTCACCAACAAAAGTAATCATGAAGAATAACCTAACTTCATCGATGGATACTAATCTGAGTCACCCCATTTTAAAGTTGCTGAGTATAGGGTAGACAAAGGGTTAAACCGGAGATAGACCCAAAGGACACACACAGTAAACTCGAAGTTTAGTTCTTAGAAGTAGAGGGTTTGCGACCCATGGTTATAGTAAGAAAACCTTCTACTTTCACAATGAAATTCAAATAATGTTGGTTGTGGAGCCTGATTATCTTCTTGATTTATAGGTATTTTACTTTCAGCCATGTTTATACCCCATGAAGTATTTACACCCCAGAAGTATGTACACTCTTCCACGTGGGGGAGTGCAGAGGGGGGGTACCCCCTCTTCGGGGTTCGAGGGGCCTATCCCCCCGGCTGGGGGGTCTGGGGGCAAGCGGGCCCCCAGCGGGGATTCGGGAGCGAAGCCCCCGAAGCAAAAATCGCCTTATAAAAGTATATTGTAATTTCATTGTAAATCTAGATCGTTCATTATAAGGTCGCAGATCTAAAGGTAGAGATTATGTTAGGGTTTTTTTCCTAGAAGGCAACCCTCTTTTATGAGGGAAATGTATTGCAGCTATCGTTGAGGGTGAATATTGTATTCTGAGAGAGGAGACTGTGAGAGAAAGAAGAGGAAGTTACAATGGGTTTTGCTGTAGATTGTATCCCTTCATTTGTTGGATAATAATAAAGGAAGGACCTAGAAATTTCTCTGGTGGACGTAGCCCACACTGGGTGAACCACGTAAATCTATGTCTCTCTTGTATTGTGTGTCTTCTGTGTTTTGTTTATGCATTTGTTTTATTTTATTGCTCCGCGGTCCTGTTTTTCTAACAAAGAATCGCGTAGACTCTATGGGAGCAAGGAAAGTATGTAACCCATAGTAAAGCATACAAGAAATAATTTTTCTTCCTGGCTTCAACCAAAAACATTAAACTCTGTTCAAAACCAAAATACGACAGTCCCTTAGAGAAAACTTGTCAGGCATTGTCGTCGACTGCACCAAGGGTTGCTCACGGAGGCGGTATATGGTTCCTATGGAAGTTGCATGATACAAAGCTCTTCCCTTCGAAGGTGTAAGGGAGAAATGAGACTGCCAAAAACCTAAGAGGCACGATTATACTCTTTACAGGGTGAGATGTACAAGACCTTACTCTAGGGAAAGCTGGTGTATCCAGATTGGGAAGAGTAGGAGGAGGAGACATCGGGGCTGCGGATTGTAGGAACCTTAATTAAATCCTTGCCAGAGTCTTAAACTCCTCCTGACATGCACATCCACCACCCTAAATGTAGGATATATGAAGTAAACCAAACAGTAAAACTATGACTATCAAATGAACTAGTCGGCTGCCAAACCATGAAATTGTCGTTTCGTTACTCTGGCCAGCGGAGGAGGGTTAGTTAGATTTAGTTTTCTGGTGAATGATGCAGACAGGAACATGTTTGGTTCATTATGGGAGGACAAGTTGTAACACAATGAAAGTAGAATCATCAAAAGAAAACACTTGGAAACCTTTTCGAGGACATTTATTAACCTCCTTAATAACCTTTCTTGTCACAACTTAAAGACTGATGTTGACACAGTTAGGTAGTGCATGAGCTTTGAAAACTGACACATAGTTCAATGTGCATAGTCCAATTCTATTAAACACAAAGGGATTGTATTTCCCCATCCTTGAGTATAGGTAGGGTGTGCATTATAATAAAGCCTTATAATAAAGTAAGATTTAGACTATACTTTCTTTCGAATTTTGTGTAAGATATTAAGCCAAGGGTATTAAGCTTAAGCCATGTGTGTTAAGCTAGCATGTTATAAGGTCATGCAAGTAAAAACAAAGTTTAAGTACCTGGCTCACGAGTGGATCAAAAGAATTGAGTAGAAAATATTGTACCACAAAAAAAAATAAAAAAAATTATGAGAATTTTGAGGTACATTACATTTGGTATGAGAGAGAAAGTTACAACACTGGGCCTGAACAGGACCACTGTAGTGCTTAGTATATATTTTTTTTTTTCAAAAAACTAATAAATTGTGTGGTTACAAACAGAATACTTTCTCTGTTTTGGTGAATAAGTATGGCAGCTCGAGACAATGCAGAAAACAGGATGGAAGAAAATCCACAGCAAGGACCTCCTGGAGATACAAGGCAAAATAGTGACGGAAGCTCACCCACAGAAGTGTTGGAAACAATGAGGAACCTGGTCGTCGAGCTACAGATCTTTAAAGCCGACAATGAAAAATTGAAGAAGGCACATCAAGAACAACAGGAGATAAACGAAGTCCTGTTGCGTAGTATAGTGACCAAGAAAATACCAAAAGACAATAATAACGATGAAGAAGTTAGCAAGAGAGCCTCAATGAATTCAAAGCCAGAAATAGAAAAAGGAGACAGTTCGTCTGAAGGAACACCGCCAGTCGAAGATGGAACAAAAACTGACAGAAAAAGAAAACAAGTAGACCACCTTGAAGGAGAATTTAAAAAGATTAAACCCACTATCTTTGATGGGGAATCCAGGAAAGGACAAGAAGCAGAGGCATGGTTGTTAGACATCAAAAATTATTTCCAAATCTACAACTATTGCAGCAACATGAAAGTTAGGATGGCCATCTACAATCTGAAAGGGAAGGCCAGTATTTGGTGGAAGGATCTGAAATTGGCCAAGGGCCTAAAGGAGAAACGGTTGGAATGGTCTGACTTTAAGAAGAATTTCAAGAAACAATACATTTCGGAAAATTACTACGAAAGGAGGACAAAATAATTTTACGTGTTACGACTCAGACATATGACAATGGAGGACCTTATAAATAAATTTCTGGATCTGCTAAGGTTCGTACCATACATATGGGAGGATAAAGTAAATATTCAATGATTTATAAGTTGTCTATCACAGTCCTACAGGGACATAATTGAGTTTGACAAACCCAAATCCTTAAGGAAAGTATTCAGAAAAGCACGAATGTACCTTGATCAATATAAACAGTGAGCATAGTTTCCCAAAGCCTAGAAGGATAAGAAACAAGATCGAATGAACCAGCGGAAGAAGAGGTATCAGCCAGCTCCTTATCGGAATACGACAAGGAGTTTTTCGAGAAAGGATTTTCACTACAACCCTCCGAATATGCAAGGAAGCGGGAAACCGGTAAACCTGGGAACGAGGAAGTTTGGGGAAAACCCCAGTGAGCCATTTTAGTGTTGGGAATGCGGAGAGACTCATCTTAGGAGGAACTTCCCACATTTTAGTTCAACAAACAGAATGAATTTTCATAACCTGCAAGAAGCCTCGACAGTAGGAGACACAGGCAGGAGATTACATCGGATAAATGCAACCATCGATGGATGACAAGCTGACCACTAGTCCTCAGTGGTAGATGTCGAAGGTAAAATCCATGACACTTGAATTTCTGTTTTGATTGACCCCAGAGCAACATTAAGTTATATTACTCCAAAGATACTAGAGTCAAAAAAAATAAATAGATTGAAGTACGCAAAATCATGGCTTGTACAACTAGTGACAGGTACAAAAAGGAAAGTAATTAACTATGTCTCGAACTTTGAATTCAGCCTAGATGGTCAAACTATAAGAACCGATCTGAAAATCCTACCACTAGGATCTTACGATATGATCATTGGGATGGACTAATTGGAATGACACAAAGAAATATTAAATTGTTATACAAAGATACTTAGCTATAAAGATGATTCTGGCACCACCAAGACAACCCAAGGTATACCAAAACCGGTATCATTCAGACAAATTTCAGCAATGCAACTAAAGAAATGTGTGAGAAAAGGATGTCAAGTTTACGCCATCCAAGTGACGAGTTTAGCAGAAAAGAAGGATAAGCCAAAGTTAGAATACTTTGTTGTCCTACGTGATTTCAGAGACATGTTTGTGGATGAGATACCAAAATTACCCCCTAGAAGGGAAATAGACTTCTCCATAGATCTATTACCCGGTTCTTCCCCTATCTCAAAGGAACCATAGCGGATGAGTCTACCAGAACTGACAGAATTAAAAATACAACTACATGAATTATTGGACAAAGAGTATATCAGACCAAGTGTCTCACCTTGGGGAGCACCAGTCCTCTTTATGAAAAATAAGGATAGTACTATAAGATTATGTATCGATTATAGACAACTGAACAAAATGACTATTAAGAATAAATATCCCTTACCAAGGATAAATGATCTGTTTGATCAAGTAGGGGGGGCAAGATCTTCTCAAAATTGGATTTACGATACGGTTATCACCAAGTTCAGATAAAAGACGAGGACATAAACAAAACAACATTTTGGACAAGATATGGACACTAGGAGTTTGTAGTCATCCCGTTCAGACTCACTAATGCCCCAACCACGTTTATGTGTCTAATGAACAGTATCTTCAGTGAGTACTTGGACAAGTTCGTGGTGGTATTCATCGACGATATCCTAGTCTATTCAAAGACGAAGGAGGAACATGAGGAACACTTAAGAATAGTTCTGCAAACGTTAAGGAAGAACAAACTGTACACCAGTTTCGACAAGTGTGCTTTCTATCAGAAAAAAATGCAATATCTTGGACATGTAACTTCAGCAGAGGGCAATTGCGTAGACCCAAAAAAGACAAAGCCATTATGGAATGGCCGATACCTAAAGATGTAGTGGATATACGGTCATTCATGGGAATCACCAGATACTACCGCAAGTTTATAGAAGGGTTTTCCAAGATAGCCTACCCTATCACATCATTACAAAAGAAAGGAACTAGGTTTAATTGGTCAAAGAAATGTCAAGACAACTTCAACAAACTAAATGAACTATTGACAACGACACCCATATTGAAAGTAGCAGACCCAGATAAAGACTTCACCGTATGTGTCGATGCAAGTAAAGAAGGGCTAGGTGGTGTCCTAACCCAAGAAGGACACGTTATTTGTTATGAGTCCCAGAAATTAAAAGAACACGAGTGTAATTACGTCATGCATGACTTAGAATTAGCAGGAGTAATACATGCCTTAAAGATATGGCGACATTACATAATGGGCAGAAGATTCCTATTATTAACGAACAACAGCGGGGTGAAATATGTGTTTAACCAACTAGATCTTAACGCAAGGCAAGCAAGGTGGTTAGCCTTCTTAAGAGAATTCGACTTTGAGGTTAGACATATCAAGGGAAACTAAAATAAAGTAGCTGGCGCTCTAAGTAGAAGAATCCATGGATTATTTGAGATGAATATTAGCAGGGCAGATAGTGACCTGGGAGAAGGAATAAAGATGGCAGGGGTTGATGACAGAAATTATACTAAAATAATGGAAGAACTACCAAATAATACCGTGAACTCACATAAACCTGACCTAAGTATTGACAAGAAAGGGCTGCTATGATTTAAAAACAGAATTTACATCCTAGATTCAGCAGAGTTAAAATTAACAATCTTGGAGGAAGTGCATAAGAATCCATACTCGGGTCACCCAAGTTACCAAAAAACGATAACAACACTTAGGAAACTATTTTATTGCCCTAATATGAAGGGAGAAATAGTGGAATACTTGGCTAGGTGCCAATATTGTCAATAGGTTAAGGCCGAACACCAGCATCCAGCTGGCCTCTTACAGCCAATACCAGTACCAGAATGGAAATGGGAGACTATATCACTCGAATTTATAACAGGTTTTCCTAAAACTCAGAAACAGAATGACTCCATCATGGTTGTGATCGATAAAATTAGTAAGTCTGCACACTTTATTCCTGTAAAGTCTACTTTTAGAGCTATAAACATCGCTGAAATATTCATGAAAGAAATCTTTAGACTGCATGGTATTCCTAAAATGGTGATTTCAGATAGAGACGTAAAATTCACATATGCTTTTTGGAAGGAATTGTTTGCAGGGCTCAATGCCAACTTGAATTTAAGTACAAGTTATCATCCACAAATGGATTGACAAACTGAAAGGACAAACCAAATCATAGAGGATATGCTCTGCATGTACGTAACAACAAAACCAAACAAGTGGGAGGATTATATACACTTGGTAGAATTTGCATATAACAATGGATATCAAACTTCAGCAAAGTTGAGCCCTTTCAAAGTATTGTATGGCAGAAAGTGTACAACTCCAATTAATTGGAATCTCCTGGTTGACAGACTCATGGTTGGACCAGAAATGCTCCAAGAAATGGAGAACATGGTGAGAAAGGTACAACAAAACTTGAAGGAAGCACAGGATAGACAAAAGAGCTATGCAGATCTGAAAAGAAGACACTTAGAGTTTCAAGTGGGAGACCATGTATACTTTAAAGTCAAAGCCCGAAAAAGCTCATTAAATCTACAAAACTATGCCAAGTTGGCACCCAGGTTTTGTGGGCCCTTCGAGATACTAGCTCGAATTGGACCTGTAGCGTATCAACTTGCATTGCCAACAAATCTAAGAATTCATAATGTATTTCATGTTTCCTTATTAAAAAAATATGATCACGACCCTACTCATATGATTGATTGGAACTTGGTACAGGTGGAACCTAAAGGCGAATTCTAGGTGGAACCCCTACACATTTTGGACCGGAGAGAACTAGTGCTTTAGAACAGAGTCGTCGCTCAGGTAAAAGTGCAATGGAAGCACTTTAGTCCTGAAGAGGCCACTTGGGAATTGGAGGGAGATATGTGAAAATCTCATCCAATCTTGTTCCAAGAGAGGAACAAACACTCAGGACAGTGTTTTACTGAAGGGGGAAAGGATGTGACATCCCCCAAAATAAAATATTTTGGAAATTTAAATTTCTGGAAATTTATTCCGTTTTTAGTAAATTCGAATTTGGAAAATTTTTGCTAATCATGGCAATTCCGAATTTCAAATTTATTAATTGTAATAAATTATTATGACCGTTGGGTAGAGATTTGACTTGACCCAACTAACTATTTGACAATGACACTTTTAAAAAAAAAAAATATTTTATATTGATTGCAGGAAGACAAATGGAACAGTTATGTTAAAAGTAGCTGACCATGACTCCATGAGTGGGGAACATGTTGGAACTACCCCTGGGCTGATTTTTACAAGTGGCAAATTAGTGATTTGGACATTGGCAGCCCTTGAAAATTAGGGATTTAGGAAGATGTGAAAATTCCCAAGGGAAAAGACCTAGGCAAGTTACAAATAAGCATATGTGAGGAGGCATGTTAAGGTCCTAACCCGCACATAGGTAGATCAATGTATTCAGATGTAATAAAGGTCAATATTAATAAGGCCTTTCAATAAAATAGAATAAGGTGGATGTAAGAAGACCTAATAAAAGCTTCCACTTCTAGAAGGATATTCCTCTAGATGCTTCTCTTAATAGAAATATTTAGTATAAATAAGGGTTGAGGGTATGAAAACCCTATCTTGGAGATTATTGTATCAGAGTGTTGCTCGACTGGAGGTTTCCCCCTCGAAAAGGCCTATGAAAATTTCTTTCTGAATCAAAGTGTTATTTCAGTTGTTGTTCTCGTATTATTTCTGTGTTATTGTGGAGATTATGCTGGTTATATTACTGTTATTTTGCCATTTCTAGCATTTTATTTATGTTCTGCATATTTATTATATCTGGTATCTTGCAAGTGGTATCAGAGAACTTTCCTTGGTACAAATTGTGGGTATTTTTTTCCAGGGTAGAGACGTATTCCGACGTCTTTAAGCCACAGAGATCTGTTGTTACATGCATAAACCCGTGGTTGAGGGATTCATACATGCAGGAAATACAATTGGTTCTTAAGCGCACATCTGTTGGCCACTCTTTTAACCCCTGTTGGTACCCCTTCGAGTGGTAGCGCATAAGACTGCACCTGTGTACGGATCAGCCTAGATTTCTTGAAGCCCTCTTTAGATAAACCTATCGGTCGTTGGACTTCTATAGTGTCACCGAGAACAACACTCGGGAAGATACTCTCTAGTACCTGGGTAGTCGGGTAGTACAGCTAAGGGTACGGTCTATCCTCCTTAGTTAGTGCCCTAAGATATTGGGTCGAGTACTACTATTGGACCTCGCACGTATATCATAGAGATATAGCACAGGGGAAACCCTTGTCTATAGAACCCTTGAATACCTAACCCTTGGGGAACATAAACATAAACAAATTAAACCGGCTAGATCTATTGTTGCGCAACTGTGTTCGGGTTACCAAGTAAATACACATTTATTTCTGGTTAAGAATTTGGGGATTTCATCACTGCAACATTCTTCACCATTATTTGAGACCTATTCCATTAGATTCATCTCTTCTCCCTTGTTACGTTCATCCATATCATTTTTCTGCTAAAAATTCTGACCCTGCCCGCTCCCTTTTCAGTTCACCAATCCTCATGGCCCATACCCGTAGCCAAGAACTGGAGTCTCACTTCAACACCTTGCAATCTAGTTTCCTCGAGACCCAAAAAGAAGTGCAACAACTCAGTGATACTATTGCCTCCCATGATACATCCATCAATACCACCATAAATGCATCCGTGCAGTCCACAATGGAGGAAGTCAAACAAGAACTAACCACCCAGCTTGAATCTGTCTTTACATCACTCTACACCAAACTAAAAATCCCTACTGATGACCCTTTTCCTAATGCACATACAAAGACTGAAGGTGAAACTTCTTCCCATTCCCATACCTTTCAGCCCCATCACTTTCAACGGGACATATGCCTTCTGCAGGTGGATGTGACCAAATTTGATGGCTTAGATCCCACTGGTTGGGTCACCCAAATGGAACATTATTTCTCTCTCTACAACATTACAGATGACTTGGCCAAACTCCAGTATGGTGTTCTCCATATAGATCAAGAACGTTGGCAATGGTGGAAATGGAGAAAAACTTCCCATCAAGGGTATATTTCTTGGACCCAATTTGTGACTGAGCTTTATGAATGCTTTGACACTGACACCAACCATTTGGGCCATTTGACAAAATTGAAACAACCAGGAACAATAGAAGACTCTATAGTTTCATTTGAGCACCTGGATTTTCGAACAGAGGGCATGACTGATGCTTTCTTTCAAGAGTGTTTTATCAGTGGCCTCAAGGAGGAGATTCAGGCCCATGTCCTCATGGCTAGACCTACGAGTTGGGTGGAGGATACTAAAAAAGATAAAGAAGCACAACAAATTGTTTCCTCTCAAAACCGTAAGCCTTCCTTTATCCCTCGCCCTAAACCACTAAACCCCACTACTACCTCTTCCCCATTAAAGATCCAAAAATTGACTAGGGATGAAATGGATGAATGCCAACTCAAAGGCCTCTATTATAATTGTGATGACAAATATTTCTCGGGCCACAAATGTAAGGAACAAAATATTTTTATGGCCATCTCTGAGGATATTCCAGAATAGGATGTTGAAACTCCCCTTGTGCTCGAGTCACCAGAAATCACTGACATAAACCCTCCCTCCGACCCTCTCGAAGTGGAACCGGTCATTTCCCTCAATGCTCTCACTGGCTTCTATGTCCCCCAAACCCTCAATTTAATCAGTTACATCAGGAACCAAAAGGTCATCATTTTGGTTGATAGTGGCAGCACCCACAATTTTATTCATCGCCACATTGCCCAAGAAACCCATTGCTACATCCATGCTGTCAAAATTTCCAAATCATGATTGCCAATGGTGGTTCTATGAAATGTGGTGGGCGCTATGAAAATGTGCATATCCAAATCAATGGCTACCACCTAAAATCCCAAATGTTTTCTATTGACGTGGGAGGTTATGACATTGTGTTGGGTGCAGACTAGATAAGGACTTTGGGTCCCATTCTCATGGATTTTAAGAACTTAACCATGCAATTCGACCAAGAAGGCCACCGATATAAATTCCAAGGTATCATTGTTGGTTCACCTGAGGTCATCAATTCCCATCACATGGAAAAGCTTCTCAAAAAAGGTCATTCTGGTGTCATTGCCCAACTCCATGCCATACAAGCCACAGAGACATCCCCAGTGCCCCAAGACCTCCAAGCCCTCCTCTCTAAACATCAAACAATATTTTCCACTACCCAAGGACTCCCTCCTTCCTGAGGTGTTCATGATCATTCCATTCCCCTTGTCCTAGGAAGCCTTCCCCCCAATATCCGTCCATATCACCACCCCTTTGCACAAAAAATGAAATTGAGAAAATGGTCCAAGAACTCCTTACTCCAGGCGTCATCCGTCCTAGTACGATCCCTTACTCGTCTTCGGTCGTCATGGTATTGAAGAAAGAAGGTTCTTGGAGAATGTGTCCTAACTTCCATGCTCTCAACAAATTGACCATCAAAGACAAATTTCCCATTCCTGTCAATGATGACCTCCTGGATGAATTGAGTGGCGCCCAATTCTTTACCAAACTTGATCTTCGCTCGGGCTATCACCAGATATGTATGAAAGAGGAAGACATTCCCAAGACAACCTTTCACACTCATGAGGGACACTATGAGTTTTTGGTCATGCCCTTTGGCTTGTGTAATGCCCCCTCCACCTTCCAAAGCCTCATGAACCATGTCTTCCGTCCTTTTCTCCGTTATTTTTTCTTATCTTTCTTTGATGATATCCTCATCTATAGAAAAAACTGGACAGACCATCTTACTCATGTGGATCAAGTTCTCTGCCTACTCTCTTAGCACCAAATTTTCTTGAAATAGTCTAAATGTGCTTTTGGTACCTTAGAAGTAAAATACTTGGGTCATCTGGTGGGAAAGGATGGCATCAGGGTGGACCTAAAAAAGATTGAAGCTATGCAAGACTGGCCACACCCAAAGACTCTCAAAATCTTGTGTGGATTTTTGGGCCTAACAGGGTATTATCACAAGTTTGTTAAGAACTATGGAAAGATTGCAACACCTCTCATGGTTCTCCTCAAAAAGAACTCTTTCACTTGGACTCCAGTAGCTACTCAAGATTTTCAAACCTTGAAGACGACCATGTGCACCACTCCGGTTCTATCCCTTCTCGATTTCACAAAGAAATTTGTGTTGGAATGTGGTGCCTCAGGGAAAGGAATCAACATTATCCTTATGCAAGAGGGTCGACCTTTGGCCTTCACCAGCAAGCAACTATCTGAAATGAATCTAGGAAAACCCATTTATGAAAAGGAAATGTTGGTGATTTTTCATGCCATTGAGCTGTGGCGTCCTTATCTCTTGGGGCAATGCTTCAAAATTAAGTACGACCATCAAAGCCTCAAGTACTTTCTGGAACAACACATTTCCTCCCAGGAGCAACAAAAATGGGTGACTAAGCTCTTTGGATATGATTCTGAGATCATTTACAAGAAGGGAAAAGATAATGTCGTGGCGGATGCACTGTCCCGAAAATATGAAAACAAAGGATCCCTTTTTTCTCTTTCCTTCATTGTACCCGATTGGCTCCAAGTTGTGCACCAGGAATGGCTTCAAGATCCCAAAAGTTCGCATCTGATCCAACAACTGCAGAACAAGGCTCTGAAACATTTTGTTTACAGTTTTGAAACATTTATGTGCGTATGAATGTTTCAAAACTGTAAACAGAATTCATTATATAGACGAGAACGATGAAGCATATGAGTGTGAACCCTATATCTTGGACAAGATAATCATGCAGGAGAACAAATAGACAACTTGACACTACATATCTTATTCATGCTATGCGCAGAAAGAATCAAGCATTTTTCTTGTATTAAATCACTTCACATTCTCAGAAATCATAGAGCAATGTAAATCCTTGCTAAAGTTATAACCAATTGAAACAAACACATACGAACACACAGAGGTGAAAGTTGTGAGACCTTTAGTAATGATTTAGTTGGGGTAAACAATCCTTTTAAACAATAGAAAACAAGAATTTATTTCCCAAGTCCCTCACTACATGCTCACATATAAATTGGAACTTTGATAAACAAAACGGGTTTAAACCCTCAACTATCCGATATAGAGAATCAGTGCTTGAACATAGGTCCTCTTAACATCAGAAAAGAAAAACTACGAACAGAATTTGAGACCTCCTGATCTTATCAAGTTGAAGGGGATTTTGTTTTTGGAACCATAGTACCTTTTCCAGATTGAGTAGAGGCTGGAACCCGCGCTATGAAAAGGGCACACCTGCATTCGGCCATCACAATAATACATTAGATAATTTATAGAGTAAAATCTTGATTTATAAACTCAAAAATGAACAATGATAACCGTAGCTGACAGATTACTTAACTTAGGGCTGAAATGCCACATCCTCCTGTTGCCATCCTTTACTCCGTAGTCAACCCAGACAGAGGGGAGAAGAGTCTGGAAGCTCCTGGTGGGTACCCTCACATCAGTAAGATCCCCACCATTAATACATAGAAACTGAATACTCTTCCTTGACAAAATAAAATAGCAATGCGAATTCAAACAAGAAATCACTTGATAAAACCCTTGACGAACAAAGAAAGAATGAAAGGAACAGAATCATACTTTTCACAAACAAAAGTAATCATGAAGAATAACCTAACTTCATTGAGGTATACTACTCCGAGTCACCCCAGTTTACAGTTGTTGAGTATAGGGTAGAGAAAGGAGTAAACCGGATATAGAACCAAGCGACACACACAGTAAACTCGAAGTTTAGATCCCAGAAGTAGAGGGTCTGCGACCCATGGTTATAGTAAGAAAACCTTCTACTGTCACTATGAAATTAAAAGAATCGTGTGGCTCTATGGGAGCAAGGAAATTCTGTAACCCATAGTAAACCATACAGGAAATAATTTTTCTTCTCGGCTTCAACCAAAAACATTAAACTTTGTTTGAAACCGAAATACGATAGTCCCTTAGAGAAAACTTACTAGGCATTTTCGTTGACTGCACCAAGAGTTGATCATGGAAGCGGTACATGGTTCTTGTGGAAGTTGCATGATACAGAACTCTTCCCTTCGAAGGCACAAGGGAGAAATGAGACTGCCAAAAACCTAAGAGGCATGATTATACTCTTTACAGCGTGAGACGTACAAGACCTTACTCTAGGGCAAGATGGCATATCCAAATTGGGAAGAGTAGGAGGAAGAGACATCGGGGCAGAGGATTGTAGGACCCTTAATTAAATCCCTGGCAGAGTCTTAAAATCCTCCTGATAGGCACATCCACCACCCTAAATGCAGGAGATATGGAGTAAACCAAACAGTAAAACTATGACTGTCCAATGAACTAGTCGGCTCCCAAACCATGAAATTATCGTTTCGTTACTCTGGCCAGTAGAGGAGGGTTAGTTATATTCTGTTGTGTGGTGAATGACACATACAATAATGTGTTTGGTTTGTTATGGGAGGACAAGTTGTAACACAATGAAAGTAGAATCATCAAAAGAAAATACTTGGAAACCTTTCTGAAGACATTTATTAACCTCCTTAATAACCTTTCCTGTCACGACTTAAAGACTGATGTTGACACAGTTAGGTAGTGAATGAGCTTTGAAAACCGAGACATATTTCAATGCACATAGTCCGATTCTATTAAACACAAAGGGACTTTATTTCCCCATTCTTCAGTATAGGTAGGGCGTGCATTATAATAAATCCTTATAATAAAGTAAGATTTAGACTATACTTGCTTTCGAATTTTGTCTAAGATATTAAGCCAAGGATATTAAGATTAATCCAAGTGTGTTAAGATATCATGTTATAAGGTCATGCAATTAAAAACAAAGTGTAAGTACCTAGCTCATGAGTGGATCAAACGAATTGAGTAGAAAATATTGTACCACAAAAAAAAAAAAAAAAAAATTATGAGAATTTTGAATTACATTACATATGGTATCAGAGCGAAACTTACAACACTGGGCCTGAATAGGACCACTGTAGTGCATAGTATATAAAATTTTTTTTTCCAAAAACTAATAAATTGTGTGGTTATAAACATAAAACTTTCTCTGTTTTGGTGAATAAGTATGGCAGCTCGAGACAATGCAGAAAATAGGATGGAATAAAATCGACAGAAAGGACCTCCTAAAGATACAAGGCAGAATAGTGATGGAAGCTCACGCACAGAAGTGTTGGAAATAATGAGGAATTTGATCGTTGAGCTACATATCTTTAAAGCCGACAATGAAAAATTGAAGAAGTCACAGCAAGAACAACAGGAGATAAACGAAGTCTTGTTGCACAGTATAGTGACCAAGAAAATCCCAAAAGACATTAATAACGATGAAGTAGTCAGTAAGAGAGCCTCCAAGAATTCAGGGTGAGAAACAGAAAAAGGAAACAGTTCGTCTGAAGGAACACCACCAGACGAAGATGGAACAAAAACTGACAGAAAAAGAAAACAAGTAGACCACCTTGAAGGAGAATTTAAAAAGATTAAACCCATTATCTTTGACGGGGAATCTAGGACAGGAGAAGAAGCAAAGGCATGGTTGTTAGACATCAAAAAGTATTTCCAAATCTACAACTATTCTAGCAACATGAAATTCAATATGGCCATCTACAATCTGAAAGGGAAGGCCAATATTTGGTGGCAAGATCTGAAATTGGCCAAGGGCCTAAAGGAGAAATAGTTGGAATGGTCTGACTTTAAGAAGTATTTCAAGAAACAATACCTTTCCAAAAATGACTATGAAAGGAAGACAAAAGAATTTTACGAGTTACGACTCAGACATATGACAATGGAGGACCTTATAAATAAATTTATGGATCTGCTAAGGTCCGTACGATACATCCGAGAGGATAAAGTAAAGATTAAGCGATTTCTAAGCTGTCTGTCATAGTCCTACAGGGATAGAATTGAGTTTGACAACCCCAAATCCTTAAGTGAAGTATTCAGAAAAGCACAAATGTGCTTTGATCAATATAAATAGTGAGTGAAGTTTCCCAAAGCCTGGAAGGATAAGAAACAAGATCGAATGAACCAGTGGAAGAAGGGGTATCAGCCAGCTCCTTATCGAAATACAGGAAGGAGATTTTCGAGAAAGGATTTTCACTCCAACCCTCCGAATACGCAAGGAAGCGGGAAACTGGTAAACCTGGGAATGAGAAAGTTTGGAGACAACCCCCGTGAGCCATTAAAGTGTTGGGAGTGTAGAGAGCCTCATCTCAGGAGGAACTGCCTACATTTGAGTTCAACAAACAGAATGACTGTTCATAACCTGCAAGAAGCCTCGACAGTAGGAGATGTGGGCAAGAGCTTACATCAGATAAATGTAGCCATCGATGGATGACAAGCTAACCACCAGTCCTCAGTGGTAGAAGTCGAAGGTAAAATCCATGACACTCGAATTTATGTTTTAATTGACCCCGGAGCAACATTAAGTTATATTACTCCGAAGATAGTAGAGTCAAAAAAACTTAAGAGACTAGCAGCAGGTACAAAAAGGAAAGTAATCGATTATATCTCGGACTTTGAATTCAACCTAGATGGTCAAACTATAAGAACCGATCTGAACATCCTACCATTAGGATCTTACAATATTATCATTGGGATGGACTGGTTGGAATGACACAAAGAAATATTAAATTGTTATACAAAGATACTTAGCTATAAAGATGATTCTGACACCACCAGGATAGCCCAAGGTATACCAAAACCGGTATCAGTCAGACAAATTTCAGCAATGCAACTAAAGAAATGTGTGAGAAAAGGATGTCAATTTTACGCCATCCAAGTGATGAGTTTAGTAGAAAAGAAGGATAATTCAAAGTTAGAAGACTTTGATGTCCTACATGATTTCAGAGACATGTTTGTGGATGAGATACCAGAATTACCCCCTAGAAGGGAAATAGACTTCTCCATAGATCTGTTACCCTGTTCTGGCCCTATCTCAAAGGTGCCTTACTAGATGAGTCTACCAGAACTAACAGAATTAATAATACAACTACAATAATTATTGGACAAAGAGTATATTAGACCAAGTGTCTCACCTTGGGGAGCACCAGTTCTCTTTGTGAAAAAGAAGGATGGTAATCTAAGATTATGTATTGATTATATACAACTGAACAAAATGACTGTTAAGAATAAATATCCCTTACCAAGGATAAATTATTTGTTCGATCAAGTAGGGGGGGGTCAAGATCTTTTCAAAATTGGATTTATGATTCGGTTATCATCAAGTTCGGATAAAATACGAGGACATAAACAAAACAACATTTCGGACAAGATATGGACACTACGAATTTGTAGTCATCCCGTTCAGACTCACTAATGCACCATCCACATTTATGTGTCTAATGAACAGTATCTTCAGTGAGTACTTGGACAAGTTCATGGTGGTATTCATCGATGATATCCTAGTCTATTCAAAGATGGAGGAGGAACATGAGGAACACTTAAGAATAGTTCTGCAAACATTAAGGAAGCACAAACTGTACGCCAATTTCGACAAGTGTGCTTTCTATCAGAAAAAAATACAATATCTTGGACATATAATTTCAGCAGAGGGCATTGTTGTAGAACCAGAAAAGATGAAAGCCATTATGGAATGGTTGGTACCTAAAGATGTAGTGTATATACAGTCATTCATGGGAATCACTGGATACTATCGCAGGTTTATAGAAGGGTTTTCCAAGATAGCCTACCCTATCACATCATTACAAAAGAAAGGAACCAGGTTTAATTGGTCAGAGAAATGTCAAGACAAATTCAACAAACTAAAGGAATTATTGACAATGACACCCATATTGAAAGTAGCAGACCCTGATAAAGGCTTCACTGTATGTGTCGATGCAAGTAAAGAAGGGCTAGGTGGTGAGGGGGATGTTGGTTATTGATAGTTGGCAATAGTGGTTGATAGTTGTTGCACTTTGTAAAACTATCGATTGTAATAAGGATGTAGAAGAGTCAAATAAGATAGATCTTGAGGGTTAGGTCATTGTTGAGGATCTTGGTGTGATCTATTACTCCTCATAGAGGTTCATTAACCTCATCATGATTGTAGGATCTAAGATGTAATGTACGCATCGTCAAATTTTGCAACAGATTAAATAAAAGAGTAGAGAAGCCAAATCTTTGTGGATGTAGCCCCGGGATGGGTTGAACCACGGTAAAACTTGTGTTTTTTGTGATGCTTCTTGAATTTTTACTTTCTGTCAATGATTATCTTATGAATGAATGATTAACTAGATGTATTAGCATGCATGCATAAGGATAAAGATGAATGAATCTTAGAAATACTTGAATCAAGAACAAGTCTAAGAATAAATAAATATAGAATACACTCCCATATCCCCACTCATTCCTAGACTGCAAACACCTGGGTATTACAATCACCAATAAATCTATCTCGGGTGAGACTATGTTGTGCACCATGTACACAGTGTTGCCTTCTGGTTTATCAGGAGGGCCAATAGTTTTAGAGGTTTTTTTTGGAAACCTTTTGAGATTTGAACTTGGGTCAACCCAAGAAAAAGTAAGAAGTCAGAAATATAACCAACATCTATCGTGCACAATTTTGGTTCATGCACTGATACTTGTTGCACACAATTTTTTTGTTGCATGCTAATATTTCATGCATATTGGACTTTATGCACCACCACATTCCAAAGTTTATTACACTCCCACTGTGTACCAATACTCCTCACGCACCATTAATATTCAACATGCATGCATTTCATACCAACATTGCACGCGCACCAACAAAATTCCTTTATGATCTGCTAATACTCACTTTGCACACCACATGCATCAATATTATGTGTGCACACACCACACACACCAATATTACGCATGTGTTGCCCAATCTGCACTCCGCAGTTCTAAATTTAGTGTGCATATCCACACACTATTATTTTTTTGTGCTTCATTAGCTCTACTCTGTGCAACACCAAATTTAAGTGCACATACCCACCCACCATTATTTTTTGCGCATTATCAATTCTACATCGCGCAGTGCCAAATTTAAGTGCACACACCCGCAAACCTTTATTTTTCATGCATTACCAATTCTGCATTGTGCAGCACCAAATTTAAGTGCACACACCTGCACACCATTATTTTTCATGCATTACCAATTCTGCACCGTGCAATGCCAAATTTAAGTGTGCATACCCGCACACCATTATTTTTCACGCATTACCAACTTTGCACCATGCACCAATATTTTTCCATGCATCCCAACTTGTACTCCACATGACCAAATTTTTAGCGTGCATAACTTGGCATGCTTATTTTCCACACATCACAAGCTTTTCATTGCGCATCACACTTTTTTAGTGTGCACACCTGTGCACTTTCATTTTTCTTCGCATCAAGTCCTCGTGAATTATGCTACAAAAATTGGGAATTTTGCCAAAATTTTCCCAATTTTTTCCATGGACATTTTGCAACTATGGAATGTTTCAATTTACCTCCAATAACACCAATTCAACCTATACAACAACAAATTGTTTTTGGTTGACATTCCCGAAATGAATTTTTCCCAAACTCAATTCATGAATTGAGAATTTTAATCAACTAATATCTCTCCATCTATCATGGCTTCTCTGTAACTTCAAATTCGACCAATTCCAGGTTTGAATTTGCTAAAAAATATATTAAATTAAGAATATCTCACCACTTTGCCAAATTTCTAAATTTTCCCGTGAATTTAACAACAAAAATTGGGGCTTTTTCCCAGTTCCACATAATTGCTTCTGATTTTTACCATGGACACACTATAACTTGAAATTTGGCCACTTTGAAATCAATTCTCTGTGAAATTTCACTTCAATTCAATTTTCTCATCCCATCCAGGCTCAATATTGAAAATTGGATCTCTTATACCCTATTGTAGCATCCCCAACATCATGAAAACATATAGAAACTCTGCAAATGCATAAATTCATACAGAGTAATAATAAAAATACACATGCAACACACACAGGAAAAACCCATAAAAATAAATGCATACATAATAATGTAGCATGTAATTTAAAACACAATTGGCACTTATCTTAGTAAAACATATCACCAACTGCGTTCATACCTTCCACTTTCCTCCCATCCTTAGACCACACTGCTCAAAACTATCAGCAATGGGTCACCAATGATATGGAACTAAACTCCACCTGGGTAAATGAATTCCTAACTAGGCTGATGTATCTCAGATAGCAGGAAAAAATCAGTTAAAGGTTCCAACTCAAAATAACATCCTACAGTCCCTCATTCCCCAAATTCTTGTCCCACCCCAGGAAGTGTGCCCCTTCTCTACGCAACAGTCCCTCGGCTGCCCCACTTCCTTTCTGGGGCTTCAACAACAAGCTGGAAAGGAAGTCTCAGAGACATACAGTTGTAGTTTGGCACCTTTAGGAAATCAATTCCAAACAATTCCATCACCTAGAGAGAATTTCTCACAGGCCTGCCAACCCTCGTCTTCAATATCCCACGGGTCTGAAAACTCGCTTCTTCAGTCCAACTCCTAAGATAACTAGGTACAAGTATACATACAAGTACGAGTATGAGTACAGTGACAGGAAGATATGGAGGACAACCAAATGAGTGAGTGCATGGTGATGAAATGATGGGAAAATGAACTAAGTCCAAACTATATGTATGCATGTTCCCAACTTGACACTTGTCATGTTGAGAACTACTTTGTCCCACTTGTCCCCATCCTTATTACTTAGGATAAAATAATTATCCATACTTTATACTTTAAGGAATATTAATATAATATTCCTTTTTGGCTTAATCTTCCTAGCTTAGCTCCTTATCCTTAACTTTTATCCCCCTTTACCTAACTAGTGGAGTTTAGTCCCCATACTCTTTTGCATGGTTGGTCTACCGCAGTGATGTGTTTTTCATTAATATTTGCATGTGATTACATTTACATTTACATTACAAATATATTGTCCTTTCTACATCTCGGCTCACCAACCTCAAAACAAAACATATACACAAAGGCTCGTTGGCCTCAAAATAACATGCACTTAAGTTTGTTGTGCGCAGTATCCTAGAATTACACACTTCATCATTTAAGTGTGCAGTACATGTGCACACTATACCATGGAAGGTGCACGCAAAATGATATAAAAAAACTCACCAACATAAGTAAATTTGTATTTACATTTACAATTGGGGTTCGTCTCAGGGGTATTACAGTAGAAAGAGATATGAGGGTCCAACAAGCTTTGCAAAGATGTGGGATCTCTAAATTTTGGGCCATAAAAGGAACGAGGGCTCAAGTGAGGTTGCTCCAGACATTGGTAAACTACTAGGATCCAGATATTGAGGCCTTCAATATCAATCGGAGAACATTGAGAATTGAAGTGGATGATATCTAATTTATCACGGGATTGTCTCACTGAGGCAAGATGGTAAATCTGAAGGCCCGAGGGGTTGTAGATGGGAGGACTATGGATGGGTACATCACCACCTATTGCGTTGTGGGCACATATAAAGTGGGGAGCCAACCCCCTATCAGGGTGATTGAGAACCTGAGTCTAAATACATTGTCTTAGTACTCACACGAATATCAGGGTCAACCTCATTGCACCAAGTGTTGAGGACGCTCATGTTTTGTATTGTGGAGTGTTTGAGACCCACAATTTATGACTGGTGCACCTCACTAATTTCCAACATGAAGAGCTAGCTGATGAACTGCAAACTCAAAAGGATGAGGAATTTCAGGTTCACATCCATTTTGTGTAGTTTTTTCTTCAAGAGGATTCCAACGTTGAGCCCTAGAGTAAAGATTACTCCACATGGTATACACAATATATCCATGTCACGGTGGACTGAGATAATGAGGCATTTGGGAGGTGGTAAAGTGTGGACCCCCTACAACGATGATTTCTTTCACTGGTGGCGACAAGAGATTATAGCCATCGATGGCTATCCCTATGAGGGGATCAACTACCAAGGGGATCATGACATTCCATTTCCACTAGGATCCTCCATTGGAGAGATCGATGAGAGTTGATTTTATATATATATATTTTTTTTCAATTTGATAAATGCAAACAAAATGCAAATATTTGTTTATGGCATCATGTATTAATGATTATTTTCTTACAAAGACATAGTTCCACAAATACCAGATGGGTATCCACAACATCGGAACAAGGGTTGAGGATATGAGAGGGTAGGGGAGGTTGCAAAGAGATTTCTCCAGAATGTGTAGGGAAATTGTTGGCACAGGGGCAAACCCAGGGTTCAACGCTTCAACGGTGCACCAACAAAAACCTAACTACTAGCCCTTTTGGCAACACCTGCGAGGAAGATGAAGTCTCACTCGAAGTAGAGGTAGGGGTGGTTGCAGGAATCTAGTGTCTGCAACCTTCACTAGGACACAGATCTGTGATTACAATACTCTAACAAAGCACTTAGCAATTGTCATTCATTAGTACTTAACTTTTGTTCATAGCGCAGATAAACCCTAATTACAGCACAACACAGTATTCAACAAGATTCAACACATTCAAGCACTAATCACATCAACATAGATCAGATCTAGCATCTCATTCACATCATTAGGCACTAAGCTATCATATTCATCTAAGCATACGTCATTTCACTAAGCACTAATCATATGAACCATAAAACAACCATAATGCACAAAGTAACCATAACACAGGATATACGTGGTTCACCCCCA
>ML834476.1:76339-86658 GCA_009831015.1 Picea engelmannii | reverse complement strand
AAATAAATACAACATTTAATAAATTTTGGATCTCCTCTTTTACTATATCTTTGAGTGTTGGGTTCATCCTTCTCTGGGGTTGACTAAAATGTGTTACTTCCCCTGGGTATATATGTGATGGATGCATGTGTCAGGGTGTATACCCTTCATGTTAGTGTATTCCCAGGAGAATGCTCCAGATCGTTCTTTAAGGATACTTACTAGCTGTTTTGTTGGTCTGTATCAAGCCCAGAGTTTATATGTAAAAAATCCCCTCGACTAATCTCATAGGGCATAGTATAAGACATGGCAGACTCATCTATATCGAAGATAAAATGGATGGGTCCAATTTTTCCTGAAATTATTCCCCAAACATGTACTCAAGATGGGGAAACGATTATGGAAAATCCACACATGTGATAGCAGAAATAAACTGGTTTAGCACATTTTCCGTTGTGTGCTTCTGAAGTGCCCAGGTATGGTCACTTGGAAATATGGGTTCTTCCCAGTCCTCATTCTCGTATGGACATTCAAGCCACCATATATTCTCCATGATAGGTTGAGATGGAGGGTAAATGGTGAGCGTTTGGATAGAGAGTCGATTCGAGATGTTCATTTCTCCCTCTCTACAGCCAATAAATGCATTGGTTGTTGCTAACCAAGGTCTTCCCAAAATGATAGGATGGCCTTTGGTAGGATCCTTTGAGTGAATGATAAGAAAATATACTGGGTACTCCCATGAGGCTAAAGTAACCATGATATCATCTAAAATTCCTTCAGGTATAACTCTGGTCTTATCTGTTAATTCCAAAATGGTTGGGGTAGGCCTAAGAAGAGGTTGTAACTATAATTTCTCCAAGGTGGTAGAGGTCATAACATTGATGGCTTCCCCTAGATCAATGAGAGTGTTTCCAATGGAAACCTCATTAATGGTTATGGTCACTATGGTGTTTCCTGGGTTCCCATATTTTGCTAGCTTTGGTTGCTCTGATATGTATTCAGAAAGTCCTCCTATCAAATGTACTGTAGGAGGGTTCTTCTGCTTCCTAACTGGATTCTTAATGCACAATTCTTTGACTACCTTACTGTAGATTGGAATGTCTTTAATGGCTTGAATTAGGGGAATCTTAACACAAATATTCTTCAATTCATTCAAGATGTCAAATTTTGATCAGGTGGTAGGTTTCTCGATTACCAATCTGGGTTCTTGGTTTTTAGGAATAATAACATCTTCCCACCTAGTGTCATCCGTGGGTTGTTTGGTGGTTTCTTCTTCTTCTTATTCCTCTTGGATGACTACTTAAGGCCTCTGCCTGTCCAAAACTTTTCCTGATCTTGGTGTAATTTCCTGTAATGGAACAAGGGTAATAACATACGTCGAGAAGGCCTGCATCTCAACATTGTGAAGAGGTTGAGGGGGATTATTATTGGGATTGGGAACTGGTTGTGCTAGTAATAATTTCGTTCTTGGGGAGCTTTTAATCTAATATTGTAGTGGTTGTTTTTGTGGAATAGGAGGTAAAGGTAGTGGAACTAAACCTGACAGAAGTTGCAGAGTGCTCAGTGGAAACTAAGGATAAGGATGGTTGGACATAGGGACATGTGGAGCTTGATGGTTTCCTTGGTTATTTCCTCCTCTCCATCCTTGATGCAAAGGATGTTGGTACTATGTAGACCAATTTTTCCAACCTGGTGAGTTCCGCTATTGTTGTTGTTGATAATAGGGTGGAACTTGAGATTGTAGATCTGGGTATGTGGGTTGGTTCTTAGGCTGCCATGGCCTCCTAGGTGCATAAGAATACTCCCTAGGATATCCACACCTATAGATGGCTAAAAAACCAGGAAATGATGGACATTTCTCAGTTGAATGGTATTCTATGTAGAAGCCATAAACTGAAATGTTATCTAATGGGCATTCCATTGAGGAATGCTTCCTTCTGCATCTTGGGCAATGTATGCTCATTGCTGCATTTTCCTCTTGTTTCTTTTTAATATTTAGGGTGTCCAACTGGGAACCTATTGTGCTTAAGATGTCTATCTTGAAGTTCTCTAAAATGTTCCCTATCTCTGCTCTTGTGATACCACCTAAACTAACTGGTTTTAAGTTTCTATTATAAGGGTCCCAAACATTCTTTCCTGTTTTACCTTTAATCCTTGAGTAATTCTTACACATTTCACATATTTCGGCAAATGGTTTATGAGAGATGTCACTTGATGCCATCAGGTTAAGGGTCTTTAGGTATTCTTTTGAAATTCCCTTAAGGAAAAGAGCCCTCATTGCATCCTCTAGGAGGTCATGGTATTTTGATTTTTGGGAGATATAACCAAATCATTCCATATAATCCTCGAGGGTCTCGTCTTCCAACTATTCGATTTTGAAAATATCGTTACGAGATTCTTTGGTCGTGCAGTATTCTTGGTACTTCTTAAGAAATATATCTTTCATGGCTTCCCAAGACCTAATGCTGGATTCTCCCAACCCCATGAACCATCTTAGTGCAGAGTCCTTGAGGGTGGCAGGAAAGAGTTTTAGTTTCTGGGCATCTTGTAGGTAGTTTTATCTTCTACAGAAGATTTCAAACTCATATACGAATGTATCTAGATATTCTTTTACCATAAAAGGTAAGCAGTGATGAGAGAGGAATATTCTTCATGTTGACATTTGGGTTGGTGTCCAAAATTGGAAACCCAAAGGTAGTTTTGGTTTGGTTTCCAACTTCTTCTTCCTCCCTGTGTCCTACATTGTTATCATCCTCCTAATCATCCATATTGGTTTGGTTTCCAAAAAGATAGTACCTAGGTGGTTTTATCTTCGAAGAGAACAAGGTTTCCCTTTGATGAAAAGGTCTTCCTACTGATTGGATGCCTGGGACTCTACTTGAGCTGGTTGAGATTATTGGTGCCAAAGTTTTTGTGTCAATTTGAGAGATAAGTACGTTGGTTGAACTACCAAACAAAATATTCACCTGTTTAGGGTCTATTATGTCTTCAAAATTAGGATCTCCTGGTGGTGGTGTAAAAGAAAAGGTTGTATTATTTAGTTCTGCGGGAAGCTCAAGTGGTCTTGCCTCCTGTCCCAATATGCGTTATGATTCAATTTGTTGTTTTATAGTGCTCCCTATCTTAGTATATTCAAAAACTACTTTAGCTCTTTGGGTTGAGATAGCTCCTGTTTTTCGGTATCGGTCTGCAGAATTTATGAGTGGAACATTCCTTCCCCCGAAAAGTTCGGAAGGAACCTTGGTTGAAAGATCTGATTTAGATTTAACGTATCTACCTTTTTTGTCTCTAGGTCTATTCATGAAAGTAAACAAAAAGAAAAAGAAAAACTATCATTGGGTTTGGGGGAACCTGTTATAGCAGATGTGCAGGTTCTTACCTCTCGTCTTAAAGTTCCCCCACCACCAATCTAATGCTAAATTTTAGAAATGATCTAATTCATAACTATTTCCTCCCTTGAGACAACTCCCCGACAACGACGCCAAAAATGATGGGTGTTCTATATGCACTAAAAACACACTAAAACCCCTCAATTAAATTTTCAACCTGGGGTAAGTAAACTTAGAGTTGTATCAATATATATGCCAAGGTAGAAGGGCTGGTAGTAGTATAGTCTAACTAAGGAAGTGGCTATTCTATTCAAGCAACGACTACTAATGATCAAACCCTACTAAGAAACTAAAACTATTTACCCTGAGTAACCTTTGAACCAAGGATTGACGGATAGTTCTAAGAAAGGAAATGAAATCCCTACTTAGACCAAATTAACTGAATCATAACAATAAGCAAAAGAAAAATATTCATCTAATAAGCAATAGCAACAACAAACTACTTTAATTAACCTATTCAAATTCAATAAGAAACTATCCTATGAAAGCAAGTAAATAAACAAGCAAGCAACTATTCTATTAAAGCAAGTAAACAAGCAAGCAAAACAAATAGCTAACCTATGATAACTCCTACAACAAGTAAACTAACTAAGACTACTCAATAAGTAACTGATTAAGCTAAGAAACAAGTGAACCCTATTCTTGAATTAAACTTCACAACTACTTCTAATTTACAAAAGGAAATCTACTAAATTGAAAGCAAGAGGAATTAACAACTAATCTTTAATCTATGATAAAAAAAACTACTCTTTAATCTACCAAAGCAAGAAGACTATCTATCCTACAACAACAAGAAAACTATCTTCTAATCTATGAAAGCAAGAAAACTCAAATGTAGTGTTGATGGTTATGTGAATGTCTCCGGTGTCTTATAATATCACGATGGCACTTAACAATGAACGATAATTCAAGAGGAATAAATTCAATATTGAATTCAATAGCAAAGTGGAAAGTGTGAATTAGGCAATCCAACGATAACTTAGCCATTATGGAAACAACATCAACTATCCTGCATATCCATGTGATTATTCAATCATACATTAATCATCAATAGTATAAAGATACTTTCCTAGTAAATTCAATTGCACTCTATATTAATTAAGAAAATTCATACGAAGATTCATACCTGAAATCTAAATTCAATAATCAACTTTGAATTGAAATTGCAACCTAGAGCTAGGAAAGAAATTGCATGAAGTAAACTAAACTAGTTATATTTTGACAATTCGATTTGCAAAAAGAGAAAATACTCAAATAAAAATTAAACACTATTTCAGCATATGATAAGAAAGAAAATGAGCAAACTAAATGGAAAATTAAATAATCAAATCTAAGTAGTAACTAGATAGATAAACTAGAATTGAAAACTAAAGGCTAATGACTATCCATCCACTGAAACCCTATCAAAGAAATCATGAATTAAAAACTTTGTTTTAAAACTCTGTTTTTATCATCTATTTCAGCATAAAAGAAACATTATCTATCATCTACTTATACATGGGGTTAGTGTCTAAGATTGCAAGCTTGATTCTACTAAATAAAGAGTCATTTTCATATTAAAAAGATTCTTTATAATAACCTACAAAACTAAATTAAACCAATTAAATCACAAACAACAATTTATACAACAAAGAAGAAAAATAACAATTCATGTACAAGTAATAAATAAAAAGACAACTACATTATTCAATTCACAAGAAAACTCATTAGATAGTCACCCAGATTGATGGTGGGTCCCCCAGCAAGTCATGGTTACTCTTCAAAGGCGCACCACGAACTTCAACAACACAAATTCATCATTAAAACTAAAACACAGTCTTTACACAATTCTGGCAAAATGAAAATGGAAAAACAGAGCTAAAATTATCTTTGTCTCTAACTCTTTATTCCTTAACTTCTTAACTATTGTATGACCATTGAGGTGGTATTTATAATTTTTACAAACTGAGAGGTCGACCACTGGAGGGTCAATCCTCTTCTAAAAATAGTAAATTGCATTCAAGATGCCCTAACTACTAAAATGAGGTGAGCCAATAATCGCCCAACATAACAACCCAACACGAGAAAAACCCATATCTTTGATTCTCCCATCATTGGCCACCAATACCATAACTGTCAAATCGCCCATCGTTTTTGTGCAGGACGGAGTGCCGGATGGAGTACCAGAAGCAAAAACAAGTTGTGATTTTTCTCTGTGACACCAAAAATGTGAATTAGATTCCTGGAAACATAAAAACATACTGAATTAGACTCAAGATCATCATAAAACATGATTTATGCATACCTGGTGTGGATCATAGAGATTTGACACAAAAGCTCTTCAAAAACTTCTTCAAAACATGAAAATGCATATACACCTTCAGCAAAAAGGATCTAATTAACGTCATAAAATCGATTAGATCACGGGCCCAACAATGAGATGGTTTCATACTTTATTGGTATATACATTGAGGTTAGAATGACATCAAGAAAAAAATGTGTTAAGAAGAAAGGTATCTATTTTATCATACCAAGTCTGAGGAGCTTGCTTAAGACCATAGAGAGATTTCTTAAGGTGACAAACAAATATGTAGTCATTCTAAACATAAACAAGAGATTGTTACATGGAAATTTATTCTTGCAAATCCCCATGCAAGAAGCCATATTTAACATCCATTTGTCTGATATTCCATTTATGTTAGGAAAAAAGTACTAGAACAAAGTGGATGGAATTCATTTTTTCCATAGGAGCAAAGGTTTCCCTATAGTCAATCTATTCAACTTGAGAAAATCCTTCGGAAACTAATTGAGCCTTATCTATTTCAACACTTCCATCTAATTCATACTTAGTTCTATACACTCATTTTCATTTGAAAATTTTTCTTCCTTTCAAAAGGGGTACAAGATCTTAAGTATCATTTTCCATTAAGGTACAATAATATTTATTCATTTTTGTACCCCAATATAGAGGGACAAAATCTTATGAAAAGGTTTTTGGATCATGATTCTCTAAAACTTGAGCCAAAAGAGAGGAAGTTTGTTGGAATTGTGAATGTTTATGATGTTGATGTAAATGATCATCAACAAGATCACTAGTTGCTTCTCATGTTGTATGGATCCATATAGGAAGCGATGGTGTTGGTGCAAGTTCATGTTTAATGAACCCAACTAGAGGAAGTTGCACATGCACGGGTGGATTTGCATCCTCACTATCATCATCATCTAAAAAAGAAACCATAATAGGATCACTAATAGATAATTTGGGAAGGGAAGATGGCATATACTTCGAAGATAACTTGCACACTGAAGATGACACAAAGTCCAATTTAGGCTCGTAGGTTGACATAATTTCATCAATCTTAACATTTCTCAATAATAATTTCATCATAATTAGGTTGAATAAGTCCATATCCTTTTACATCTTTAGAATATCTAGCAAAACTTCACTACTCACTTTTAGGTTGTAATGATTTCATTTTCTCATAAGGAATGTGAGCCCATGCTTCACTACCAAACACACAAAAGTGGCTTACATTTTATTAAATTTTACTCCTAGATTCTTTCGGTGTTATATTTTTAAAGCCTTTGTGGAAGTGTCATTAACTATGTAATTAGCACAATTAATGGCTTCTTCCAAAAAATGAAGACTATATCTCTTAGATTGGATCATATAATTTGCCATTTCCTTTAATGTGTGATTCTTTCTCTTAGAATTTTTTTTCTTGTGGTGTATATGGAACAATATGTTGCATCTAAATGCCCTGTGTAGTGTAGTAAGTTGTAAATTTTTTGTTAGCATGTTCAACTCCATTATCTATTCTTAACTTCTGCAGTTGATGTTCAAATTGTTTTTTTACAAGGGCCTTGCAGGAAAAAAATAGGTAAAAAACTTCACTCTTAAGTTTTAATAAATAAACCCAAGTGCATATGGAGAAGTCATCAATAAAAGTTAATAATTACTTGAACCCATAGAAGGAAGGAAAATGAAGTGGACCACACAAGTCACTATGAACAACCTGTAAGGAGGTCAAGGTATATCAAGGGGCACTTTTGTCAAAATTGTCCCAATGATGTTTGTTGATAACACAACCAACACAAAAATTATCTCTATAATAATAAATAGGAAGATCAATCACCATAGTTTTATTACACAACTATTACAATGAGTGATAGTTTAGATGACCAAATTTCTCATGCCAAAGTTTTCTCAAGTCATCATTATGAGAAAAAAAAACTAATGGAAAATATGATTACCCAAAGTTATCAAATATGTACAACCCAATAATATCATCAACAAATCCAATTGCTAGGACATGCTTAGGATATTTTAAATCCTTGATTACAACTTGGTGAGTTGAAAAATCTGTTGTTTTACCTTCAGCTGAATGAATGATTTCATATACTAATAGAAGGTTGTAGGAAAGACTTGGAACACATAATACACCATTAAAATGGACATCATCTAACTAAATTGTCACAGACCCTACAACACTAAGAGATCTATCATCACCAATGAATATTTATTTGGGGTTACATTCATTAAGATCATAAAAAATGGCTTTATCCTTAGCCATATGATAACATGATCAAAAATCAATAACCCAATCATTAGAAGAAAAAGTAGATGTTGCATTGATGGAAAAACCAGAAGGATAAAGTGCATGTCCATGAGAATAAGAGGTTGAAGAAGACGAATGAATATCGATATTGTGATTCTTTAATGTTACTTCCAAGGCCTCCATATTCTTAAATCATTTATGCTCTAAATGACCATCTCAACCACAAAAATTGCAATGTCTCTTATTCTTATTACTTTTTGAATTTGGTCCTTTGTCACTATTGGGAGTAGAATTTGGCTAAGAGGGTTTGGGACCCTTGTTTTACTTGTTGTTGTGACAATGTTACTTCTTTGGATGATAGGATTTATCCTTATATTGGGACACTAAGGATTTGTTAGATGTACTTTGTTGGATCACTTACGTTCATCCTTCCTAACACTAGAGGATAGGGTTCATCTAGAGCTGACCAACAAAACCCCAAGGCGTCATAATATCAATCTTCAGTCAAGGACCGAAGCAGGTCTCACCCAAGATTCCATGAGAATAAAAAATACCATCTGGTCTTAAGTTAGAGATGAAGGGATAGAGAATACCAGGAAGCTACTCAGGTTAACATTCATACATTCAATTATACTCCATTAGAAAACTAACAAATTAAACCATTAACACACTCATCCATTAAACTTAGAATAGATATAACAATTGACAGAGAGAACTACAACTTTATATTATCTCCATTAAATGGTATACTTCATACATAAATAGATCCACATTGTTGGCTTTACTTTTCTATATTGTCTGAGTTTATTGAGCCAAGGTTCATGTCTGTTCGGGTTTCCAACAAATCTTTTAAAACTATCATCCCTCCTGGTAAACCAGAAGGCAACACAACACACAGAATGCATTGCACAGTCTCATCCAAGATAGCTTTAATGGGTGGTTGTAAGACTCAGGTGTTTACAACCTAGGATTGAGTGTGAGATAAGAAAACTGTATATTGAACCATTTATTATAGCTTGTAAACACAGTATATTGTCCTAGATGAATAATCAGGAAATGTAACAACTCATTCATTAAGCATAACGATAAATACTGAAGATAATAAAGATATGCATGCATTCATCACATAACACAGATGTTACCATGGTTCACCCCCTCCTGGTATACTCCCACAAATATTTTTCTCTCAGCTCTTTTATTATAGTATTTTCGCATCTACAGCGTCGCACACTTACAACTCTTCTTAGTCGGACAATATATATATGAGGCAAACTAGATTGCACCAGGCTCCTTAGCCTGCAATATAACCCTCAATATCTACCCTCATGCGTCTTCTCTATCTCAACAACTTACACAAAATATATTATACAACGAAATATTACATATCGCATCAACTCATGCATAAAAAAATAGAAACCCTCTATAATACCTCGATATCTATATTTATATGTTTTTGGATATTTAGCCATTACAATACATTACCAAAACCCTAATCCTATTGTCGTTAGGTCTTCTTCCACATGAGCACATACTGTCCTTCCTTCTAGCTGCCACTTTCCTCAAGCACGCTTTATTTCCCAAAATCTCCTTGCATTTCCTCTTTGGCCTGCCTCCAACAACCCCCAACACTAACATGTGGCTCGTCCCAAGCCACCTAACCTTTTTGTGTTTCCTCGATCTCCTTGGTGATCGCCTAGAACTTTTCCTTGAGCTCTGTTGCCTGTGTCCATGCCTACACAGCCTTCTCCTTGAGTGTGTCCACTATATGGACTACAATTTCATGACTGATTAATTCCACACACTCTCCCTAGGTCTATGCTATATGTACCTTGGCTTCCTCTGCTTATTCCAGGACTTTTGCTACCTGTTATCACTCCAAGAAACCCTTTGTGGTTGCAGACCAAAGGTGCTTGGTAACTTAAGAAATGAATGTTTTTGTATTTTGTAAAGGTGTACCAATGGGATAACTCAATTCATCTAATAACATTCAGACATCAAATGGTAAACAAATAGACAGTGCTCTCCAAGATTGGTTAAACAACAAAATAACTTTCAGTGGATGAAGAAAAGATTGTTCATAAACTAGTGCAAAGCAGGGTCTAATGAACAACTAAAGAAACTGATTATAATCTCATGAACCAAACAATAGGATAACAACTATTCAAGGTTTGACAACAAGATAACAGTGAAGAAGAAATATGAAAAACTGATACCAAAATGGAAAGGAACCTGTGATCTGTATTAGCAATGAAAATCTGAGTACAAAAGTTTATTACAGTATCCAGAATCGAACCCCTTAGTGCTCCAAATGTCTTTGGATTTATAGCCTCTTACAATCAGTTTCAGATCCTAAAACAATGGATCTGATATTCTAAAAATAGAAAGTCAAAACTAATTCACAAAAGATAAGGAG
>ML834476.1:57087-69521 GCA_009831015.1 Picea engelmannii | reverse complement strand
ACTTTCATCTCCAAAAATGGCCTTCAGATTTTGATTTGATAATTCATAACCAGCTTATTGAAGAAGGATTCAAACCATTCAAACCCAAAAATTCTTGATCTAGGCAAAAATTTGGCTATTCTGGCCTTGACAGCTTTCAACAGTGCACTTGCCTGAAAAATCTGCTCCTGCACTGTTGAAAGTTGCTACTTTCCACAACTAACTAGCCATAATTCTGCCTTCTGTGCTGGTGAAAGTGCAATTTTTTTCAAAATCAATTTTCTCGATCATGGAGAGTCCATTTTGCATGTTTAAATAGTCGATCGACATCTACAAATCCTGAAATTTCCAATGGTTCTTTCAGATATGCATTTGGAGCTCGGGAAGCTAGTCAAATGTTCCCTACAATATTAGGCATCTTTCCTTCAAAAATACCGGTGCGTTTTTGAGTGCTAACACTACCCACTCTTGCAATGGTTCCATTTGAGCTTGTCGCTCATGTTTCTTTGTTTGCACAGTGGTGAGCTATGCCTGTAATTTCTTCATGTCCTATGCCCCTTTGACATGTTCTGTGATTGACATTGTCTTATGCCTCTGCTTGAGGTCTTTGATCGTTGCATTGATCCTTTCTTCTTCCTTGTCCCACTTTTGGACCTGCTGGTCCTCCTATAACTTAGTCCATAGTTGTGTTGCTTTATCGAACAAGTCAACTGTTGTGCTGACCTATTTCTCTATTTCCTACAGCTGTGTCATTGCCTCTTGCTTCCTTTTATCCTTTACTGTTAGTGGAGTTTTGGGTGTGAGATGCTCCTAGATATTCTCGATCTCCTTCTGATATTGATCAATTTCCTGCACAATCTGATCAATCTTTTCTGCTGCTATGATTTTATCCCTCCGCGCAGCCTGTGGAATATTCTCGTAAGTTCTTGCCACTTTTTGCTCCAATCCTTTTATGCGCTCCCTTTCCTCCTAGGTATCTAACTCAGCCTTCTCATAGACTATTTCTAGCATGTCCTATTTTTATGTTTCCTTTCTGCAATTCGAGTAAGCCTTTGTGTGCGCGAGACTATACCTCGTGGTTTACGCTAACTTGCAACTTGTGTAGTTCCCTGGATGGCATCCATGTCAACACCAGTTGGATTTGGCTTAAGTCCTTCAGGGGTGTCTACCCCATAATATCATCCATGCGAAGCATGCTAGGTGTGACATGGAATGTTGCGTTCGGCTCCAGTAATGGATGGACTGGGTCTCGCTCTTCTTCTTCCACTCTCTCGTCTGTTTGCATTGTTGATGGTTTTGTTCCCCTGTTGTTTCCTGTTGTCTGTACTTCCTTGATTTTCTTGAGGAATTGTTTCATGTCTACCAAATCCTCTTTAATCCTATCCCCGTGGTGCGCAGCATGGTCAAAATCCTTAGCTAGACAACCCTAGACCATTTGGGCTATCATTTCTCCATCTTCATCTGTGATCGTATACTGTAGGGGTGTTCTTTGTTCCTTCATTCTCTTGTGTGTGCCTCATGTATTCGTGGTTGTCCTCTTGTTTCTCCCTAGTTCCTTGGGTTGGGACTTGTTGCAGTCCCTTGCATAGCCTCGGCCTATTTCTGTTGTTCTTTTTCCGGCTGTGTCTTATCCTTCTTCCAGTTCTAGTTCTTGTCTTCGCTGCCCCTTCGTTTGTCTATTTTTATTTTATCTGGCTCGTTCTTTGTTTCTTGGGCACTTGGACTTCCTTTGGCTATGTTTCTCCTTGCCCTACCTCTTCTTATGTTGTTCTTTAGGGCAAGTCCAGGGTGAGGAATGGAATTTTCCACTTGTCATCCCATTCACTGATGACCATGTCAATGTCACCCTCTGTGATACAATAGCACATTTGTAGCCACTGCTTATCATGATCCTTCCTCGCTTGTATCCAAATTGTATGTCATGTGGCCTTGAAGTTGGCGATGTCTCTATACCGCGCGACAGCCTGTGGTGTGATCCTGCACATGTTGGAGATGGCTTCCTGCAGTTCGTGTAGGTATCCTTCAAATATGGACCTTTTCATCCTTTTGTGCCTAGCATCCAACACAGATTTCAATAGTAAGTATCTCACTCCTTGGTTCAGCTTGGGTCTGGTAAAAAAATTTACATACCTTGGCTCTCTCCATCCCATGAAGGATATTAACGTGATTATCCATGAATAGTGAAACTCTGTGCCTAAATATTGGGCATCCTTGCAATCATCCAGGAACAATTTCAAGAGATACGGTGTCCATCTCACTATGGTTCCCTCTGCACATTGGGTTGCAACTACGACAACTCCAGCTAGGACTTCCTGCCTGTGACATTTTCTTAGCATCTTGCAGGCTAAGATTTTTGCGCCCAATTGTGTTGTGGCATCATTGATCCTCTTGATAATTATCCCTTGTGTCTCCCTATCTGTACCATACTTCTTCTTCATCTCTTATTCTAGTTCTTTCTCCTTGGATTTATCATCAAGAAACTGCGTGGGATCCATGCCCTGGGATGGAAATCCTATTATGTTGGCAATAAGATCTACATCTATCGATACGATCTTGTCCAACCATATGTCCCCGCCATGTGTGACTGCTAAAAAATGTTTGACGTAAATGCTTGCGTATTTTCCTCTACCAAAATGTGGTAGGTCCAATAGACCTAAAATTTATGTCTTCTCCAACCCGATTTCCCATTGGAGTGGCTATTGAATCGGTTCCCCAACCGAATTTGTGCCCACAGTCTCTAAGTATACCCTTTTTGCAAGTTCCGAAAACTTGTTTGTGTCTACTACATCGTGGTCCGAGTATTTGAGATTCCCTATATGACCCAGGAAGTGTGGTCCTACCTATACCCCATATGGTATATGTGGTAGAATGATTGCTGCAAGAGGATTCTTGTGAGGTGACCTTAATACCTGCAACCTGTCTTTATTTGGCGGTGGTGGTTGGCTCGAAGTTCCAATAGATTTTGGTTGTGTTTTGGAATACCATTATGGCCGACTTGTGACATCTTCTACTATTCCTTATGGTGGGTGGTCTAATATGGTCGTTTGAGACTCATCTGGCTTGATTGTTTCTTCATGATTCATCGTCATTCCATTGACTTTCAGAGCTTCTTGTGTGTTCTCTGGTTGCACCTCATTGAGGGTTTTTGCGTCCTAGTTCTGTGGCTCTTGTACTTATGTCAGTCTATATATATATATTTGTTCCCTTCGGTGTCGGTTGTTGGGTTTCTTCCACTATAGGTGTGGGGTTCATCGATGTTGTGTCTGGAGATGGGATTTCATCGACATTGACGATCTTCAACAACTGCTGTTCACTTTCTTCCAACTGTACCCATGACCTGGTTTTAACTCTGGTTGGTCTAGTACTCTGGCTTATTTCTACTTTCTTTGGTGATGCCATGGCAGTGAATGTCAAACATTTTCTGAATTCGAATGGTCTTTGTGATCTCTGTGAATTCGCTCTGTGATTTTTAGCCTCTATTGCTCTCTGTCTACTCTCTTTTCGCAAATAGACTGTTTTCTCCCGTGTCCATGTGTTGTATGGGATTCCCATGAATCTATTGAGTACTTTTCCTTAATTATGGGTTCAATGCACCTTCCGATGGTTTTGTACTTTCCATTACTCTTCCTTGCCATCTCTAGTTGCCACGATTAATGTGGTGTCCCATCGGTCCTTTCCGTCCTTTAATTCCTCCTACTCCATCTTATCATATTGCTTTTGCTGACTTTCCTTTTCCCACTTATTTCGCTTTCTACATGCCCATTGTCCTTTTCCTCACCGAATTTGTGTTCCTAAGTGTGCGTGCCCTTTCTGTATTTTGGCGCACTGCGCCTCTGTTGGTATTGTTTACAACTTTTTATTTTTCTTACTGCGTGGTGGGTGGTCGACTGTCCTTATACAACTTTAGTTGGCTCCCATTGATCATCCCTCTGAGTTATGTGCCTGATAAGTCTTTCAACTGTACAACTCCTCATGTTGTGACATATTGTACTTCATATGGTCCTAGACAGTGCAATCTTAGATTTCCTGGGTGCTGAAGTGATTTGTTGTCATACATTAATACTAGATCTCCTTCCTTGAAAGTTTTCTTTCTTGATGTGTCTATCATACCAATCCTTTTCTCTTGATTTCTAAAATTTTTGGTGGAATCCTGCTAAGATCCAGTCTTCCTCCATGGTCATGAACTGATTTAGTCTCTCTTGTACTACGCATCATTCTATCATATGTGTTATCGTTGCTATGCACAATATTGGTATTAAAAATTCTAATGGCACCATTGCTTCTTGGCCATAGACTAGTTTAAATGGTGTGTGCCCTGTCAAATGTTTTCATGTAGTCATGTAGGCCCATAACAATGCTGGTAATTTGAGGTCCCAGTCATCCCTGTTGACGTTACAGATATTTGTCAGCGTGTTCTCCAGGATTTTGTTGAATTCTTCCACTGTGCCATTTGCCTGTGGGTGATATGGTGTGCTCTTATGATGATGGACTTCAAACTCTTCAGTCATAGAGTTGATGTAGTTTTTTATGAAGTGCGTGCCTTGGTCGCTCATCAAAACGCTTGGGCACCCAAATCTAGTGATCACTTGTTCAAATAAAAAGTGTGATGTTGTTTTTGCACTGCAATCATTCACTGGTGTGGCTTCTGCCCATTTTGTTAGGTACTCCGTCGCGGTGATAATGTACCTAGCTCCTATTCTTTTTACTGGTGGGTCGATTCATCCCACAAAGTCTATTGCCCATTTATCGAATGCCTGGAGTGTTACCCATGGTCGTAATGGAATCTCGTCCCTTATGTTGGGTTTTCCCACCCTTTGACAGACATCACATCTTTGACAGTACTCCTTCAAGTCTCTATGAATCATTGGCCACCATAGTCTTGCACACAATACCTTTTGTGCGGTAGATTTGCCTGCATAATTCCCTCTTGCTATTCCCTTCGTGCTCTAACACGTACCTTCGCAAGATGATATCTATGCCCATTTTGTATAGGTTTCATGAAATCAGTTGATATTCGGTAGCACAGACTACCAAGCTTTTCTTCTGCGTGGTGTTATATTCTTGTGGCATATTACTTGTGCTCAAGTACTGAAAATGATATCTTCGAAGTATTTATCAGTGATTTAGACTGAGAATAATTGTGCATGTGGAAAGTTGTGTTCTAAATTCATAGGTTCTTCTCCATTTGTGACCCTTGATAGGTGGTCAGGTCATGTGTTCAACTTTCCTGGTTTGACGATTAATTCAAATTCAAATTCTTGGAATAGGAGTAACCATCAGCAGATTCTCCCCCCCCCAACACTAGCTTGTTGACTAGGTATTTGAGGGTTGGGTGATCTGTGAGAATCTTAAAGTGTTTTCCCAATAATTAGTGTCTGAACATTTGCAGTGCATAGACCATAGCTAGGCCTTCCCTTTCTATAGTTTTATAGTTTTGTTCTGATTCTGATAACTTTCTTCTCGCGGATGATATCAAGTGATCCAAGTCTCCTGCTCTTGGCTGCACCAAGATAACTCCAAGTTATATGGATGATGCATCTACATGGACGTGGAATGTGTTCTCCTAGTCTGGAAAGACTAATATTGGTGCGGTGACCATCTTTTCCTTTAGGGTATCCAGACTGTGTTGACACTCGTCGTTCCACTGAAACTTTGTATCTTTTCTTAGTAGTTTTTCCATTGGTGCAGTAATCTACGCGTACCCTTTGATAAAATTCATGTAGTATCCTGTGTGTCCCAACGTCGCTCTTAGCTGACAGACTATTTTTGGTGGTGGTAAGTTAAAAATTACTGCAATCTTTGCAGGATCTACGAGTAAACCTTGTTTTCATACTAAATGGACCAATAGTGTCCCAAATGGTGTTCCAAATATGCATTTATTTATGTTTATTGATATCTGACATTGTCTGCATCTTTCCAACATTGTCGTAAGACTTATACATGTTATTTCAACGAACTGTAGACTATCCAATCATCCAAGTATACTTCAAGAAACTAGTGGATGAATTCCTTAAACGCAACAATAACTACTCTGGAGAATATTGTTGGTGCATTCTGTTAGCTCCCAAAATGAATCCGTCCCCATGGTTGCATTTTGTGGTTGATAGCATGGCTATTGGTAGTTTTCTCAAATTTAGTTTTGAGTTTTTCTAGAAGCAAGACTTAGGTTTTGATTCTTGTCTTAGAAATAAGATGACCCATAAAGGTATTCCCTTTAAAATTTTCATAGAATGCTTTCAACAGCTAACGCATGTTTTAAGGATGATGGTTAGCTGGTGAAAGTGGCTATTTTCAACAACGAAGGAGCATTTCTCACGGGTTGTGCGCTAGTGAAAGCGATAGTTTTCAATAGCCGAGGAGCACTTCTCACGGGCCATTAGCAGACAAAAAGCATTGGCTCCCCCTCACTGGGTTGTGTGATGCTTGCAAGAAGAGAGTATGATGAAGCTGAAAGGTTATTTGATGCAGCTGTAAAGGAAGGCCATGTTTCGGTGGACTAGTTAACCACCAAAAGCCGACTATTTCGGTGGATAAGAGCCACATGGCATAAAGCTCTTAACCACCAAAAATATTCTCACGTTCAAAATTCAAATCATTGTGCTCTCGCATGCGCCAAACATCAAGCGAGCCTGTTCATCATTGCAATCCGCCGAAAAGAAAGACTATTGCACTTCATAACTAAATGGTTTTCACATACGAATCATCAGCTAGATCAGCCATGAGTTACATGACATCATAGAGGAATGTGGAGGTGTCTCAAACTTCATTCAATTATGCATTAAGTTCTCTGATGGTTATCAATGCAAAACAACCCGTAAAATTCTCATACTGACACGCATTTGCAGCTTCAGTCTCATTCAAAGGCTTGTTTTAGGAACATGTGATGGAGCTGTGGAGAATATTTTCTGATATATCCATTATGAAATAGATACTCATCGTTCTTAGTCCGTGCGATTTCGCCCAATCCGGTTCTTGTTGGTTTGTTTTTCTTACAGGCTTTTTGTATGAAGACCCAAATGGGGTTCGTGCATATTACCCATGCCAAGGGCACTCTCAAGTGTCTCTGCGGGTACATTGGTGGTGCCTTTTATAGAATCTTTGGCAGGTCGGGAGTGTTCCAGAGCTTCTCTACATGGGTTTGGGGAAAACCAGGTATACCAACATTGTGTTTGAGCTTTAGCATAGTATCAGGGTATCATGGCGTATACAAACAACTTCAGGAATTTCTCTGGCTGGCTGCCTCATAACAGTTCGATGGGGAACTATTCAACTTTATCCAATGAGGTTGTAGGAGCTCCTTAGTCTCTCATGTCTTCGAAAATTTCAAATTCAACACAGAATTCTTTCCCTGGAAGAATTGAGACTGATATTAGTGATGCTCTTTACGAAGAACTATGGCATGCATGTGTTGGTCCTCTTGTTACTTTGCCTCATATTGGAGAGAGGGCCTTTTAATTTCCTAAAGACCACATAGAGCAGTTTGAAGCATCAACAAACCAAGGGATTGATCAACATATGCCAATGTATGATCTACCTTCTAAGATCCTTTTTCGTGTGATCAATGTGCAATTTCGGGCTGAACTTTAGACAGATGAAGTATTTGCACGAATCACTTTATTGCTAGAGGAAAATCAAAATGAGTCTTCTGATGACTCAAGGACTATAGTGATCTCCTACTACTCAAAATCATCACTGAGACATTTGGAGTTTCCATTTAGTTCAATGCCATTGTTGTTCTCACCCATGCTTCATCAGCTCCCCCAGATGGAGCCAATAGAACACCTCTTAGCTATGAGATGTTTATGGCTCAGCGTAGTCAAATAGTGAAAAATTCCATATGCTAAGCAGCTGGTGATATACGTCTTATGAATCCTGTTTCACTAATGAAAAATCATCCATTATGTAGAAAGAACAGAGCAGGTCAAAGTGTTTTACCCAATGAGTAGGGTATTCCATTTGAGTATGCAAATGGCAGATTGGAGAATCGCGCTCAGATTCAGATAGATATCCAGAATGTCAAGCCCACCTATGTTTTCAATGTTGTAGGTGTGACTGGCAGACCTAATGTTGACTGGTGTGAGTCTTACAAGCCAGAGACTATTCGTACCATGTAGTAGGAACTTTGAATCTGGCAGATGTCTGCAGGGATTACGAGCTTTTACTCATGAACTTTGCTACTGGATGAATATTTGAATATAATGGTGCTCACCCAAAGGGAAGTGGTATTGGATTCAAGGAGACAGGTTCCTTTACCACAAATTCTAGAAACTGATGAAGCACAGGTGTCAAATTTTGAGATGGAAGACAGTTCGAATGCTAGTCTAGCCATTAGTCTTTAATATTGATTATCTTAGTTTATTTGATTTGTTATTTTTAGATACAGATCCAAGTTTTCTGGATCTTAAAAAGAGATCGTTGACTAGTTTGATTCTAAGCTATTTTAGGTATGATTCAATCCTCTTCCATAGGATCTAATCTGTACATTGTAAAGGCTATAAATCCTGGGAATTCAGTCTGAGGACGGGTTCAATTTTAGATACAGGAATCCTATATTGTACATAGGGTTATAGATGCTAATACATATCACAGGTTTCTTTCTCTATTGATGTCAGTTTTTCCACCTTCTTTCTGTACATTTATTTGAGTTTTCAAGCCTTGAATGATTGTTATCTCATTGTTTGGCTCACAACTGAATAAATAGTTTCTTCATTGCTTATTAGACCCTACATTGTGTACTAGTTTATGAGCAATTTGTTCTTCGCCCACTTAAAGTTATTTACTGATTATCAATCCTTGAGAGCACCGGTTCATTTGTTTACCATCTTGACTGTCTGAATACCATATTTGAATTGAGTTATCCCATTGATCCATTTTTACTTGAATTTACCAAGCACCTTTGGTCTACAATCAAAAAGGGTTTCTTGGAGTGATAACACATTCTTTAGTCCAAATGACATGACTGTGTATTGATAAGATCCCCATTCTATCGAAAACATGGTCTTGTATTTGTCTTCTTGTTCTATCTTGATCTAATGGTAGCTTGAGAATGCATCAATGAATGAGTAAGGTTCATGTCGACCTACGTTCTCTAACACTTCATCCATGAAAGGTGTAGGGAATGGGTCGTGTAGGAATGCATCATTCAACTTCCTCAAGTCGATGCATATTATTATCCCTCATTTTTTGTCTTGCACTACCATCAGGCTTATCCATTCTGATTCTTCGACCGGTTCTATGATTCCAGCTTCGGGCATCCCGTCGATCTCAAATTTGAATTTTTGTTTATATATTGGGTTTAGTCTATACGGTCGTTGTCTAATCGATCTCTCTTCAGGTCTAAGTGGTAACTTCATTTATCCTAGCTCTCTAGCTATACCCTTCATCTCTGTAAATGTTGTGGGAACAAGTCATTGTACTCACGCACTAACTATGTTATTCTTTCTACCTTTTGTCCATCCCGGTAATCTCCAATGATGGCCATTTGGGGGTTCTCAACTGTCCCAATGTTGACTTTCTTTACTTTGATCAGCACAGAAATAACTTTTGATTCCATGGGTGGAACTTTCACATCTTTCTCTTTCTGCTTCTTCAATCTGAATATCACGCAGATCGTCTTCATCCAGTGCCTCCTCTTGTACATGGTAACATGAAAACAGTTCCTTGATTGTTTGTTTGTTCTGTTGTTTTTCTTCTATGATAAGTTCTATTTCTGGTTCTTTGATGAATATCACTCCTCTTATCTTTTTAAGAGTGGAATCTATGTTGGGGTTCTCATGCTCGAATGAGAAAGTGACATTGAAATTATGTTGCAATGTTGTCCAGGTCATAGTTCCTTTGGACAATTATTGGTTTGTATACCCGTTCGTTGGTATTCCCTCTAGAGTGTGTATAAAATGATGAGGCCATTCCTCTGGGGGTGTCATTTTCCACAACATTCTACACTTCTCCAAGTGTTCCGTTGGTGCCCTTTGTCCATCGTACTTATGTTGCTTGTTGTTTTTTTGTTCTGTGTCAAACCTTATGCACAGTAACCACTTACATTGGTACCAATTTGTGATTTTCTCTTTGTGTGAACCCCACCATATTGCAGGTGTGGCCTTGAGTGTTAGACAAAGTGCTAATAATATCTAGTGCTCTAAGACTTCATCTTCATACTATGTCAAGAATGTTTCCAAATATTTTACACCGTGGAAATTGGGTGGTTCCCTTATTTTTGTGCCTAACCATCTGACTGTGCGGCCTATTCTTGCACATATTCTCATGGATACTTCATGTAGCCTTTGTTTCTAGTTCTCTAAATCGGTATCTAAGTATGTTGCACATGAGGTAATGCTTTTCCAACTAAGTATCCCATCTAAAGTTGGGTTTACATAATCCTCATTGCGGGCAATTGTTCTGTACAACTGGTTGATTTCCTCTAAGTCTAGGAAAGTAGGTTCTACAAACCTCTCCCCTTCTGACGAATCCAATGGCACGATGACCCTGTATTCTCCTGACTCAAATGCCATTTTCCTGGTCTTCAAGTTGATTATGGTCTAGTTGTCAAACACCCAATCCAGAACAAGCAATGCTGGGTAAGGTGTTGTGTCGTCCAGTATTTCAATGAATTCAAAATCTTCTTTAGTATGCACTTCATCTAGGTCTATTGTCACTCCTTTCATTCTACTGATTGGTAGGACTTTGTATTTGTTTTCCAGTTTCAATTGAACATGTGAATATCCTAATGTGGGCTCTCCCATGCATTTCCATGTCTTCTTTGGTAATACATTAACTTCATATCCTAGATCTAGTATGGTGTCTCCCATATTGAAATCTCCAATGTTGGCATTCAATCTAAACTCCCTACTTGTTCTTCTTCTTGTGTGTAGGTGATTGACTGTTTTTGGTTCTAGTTTTCCTTCCGTCTCAATGTTACATTTTTCTGGTATGTTTTGCAATATTTTCATAGATGATGGATCACTTAATACATTTACACATGATTGTAAGAAGCCTTTGATTGTACTTACTTGTCCCATGGGTCGCATTTCATTGGTATGATCCAATACTAGCGGTATCTTGTACTCCGATGCTTCCTTGCTTTGTTGTGCAGTTGAAGTCGACACCATGTCATCCTTCTGGAATTCTTGTCTGGCCTCCTTAAAAATTTCCTTCTCGTTCTGTGCATCAAACTGCTTCCTTGGTTCAACGTTCTTCTTTACCCACTAGTTTTGTATTGGTTCTTTTTTAGTTGCATTGGTTCCTATTTTAGCTCCTCCGTGAGTAACTATATTGATGTTTCATCCTTCATCCCTTGCTTCGACTGAAATTCACTGAACATTCTGGTTGTTCTGGTTCCTCTTTTCCTAGATTTTTACTAGTTGTGTCAGACATTATTCTGTATCATGGTCTGATGCACGATAATACGTACAAGTTGCTTGTGGAAGTGTGTTGGGTATGTGTTATATTCTTTGCATGTATTTTTGGGGGTGAGTCAGATATGACAACTACGTCTAACGATCCCTCGTAGTAGTGCTTTGTTTGTGCCGTGTGCACCGAGCGATTTCCTAGGGGGTCCCCCGGGGGGGGGGGGAAGGTATGCCCCCCCCTAGTTACATGCAACATTCGGCATTGGGCGTAGCCCGAGGCAGCGCCCTGAATATTTTTGTTGGGCGTTTTTTGCAATTTTTAGCGAATTTTGATATTTTTAGCGGTTTACTAAAAACAATCCCGGTTTTAGGGATTAGGTTTTTGGTATCTACGGAATACCTAAAAACATTGTATATATTGTATAGTGAATGGTGAAATTCAATATAATGAATATGTTGGCAAATATTGAACAAGCAACGAATGCGTGTTGATGATTGTTGTCTTTGATGGCAACAACAGAAATGGAATGATATGCAGAATTTGGGGATTTGGACGTAAAAGCACAGGAGGAACAACATTGAAGAAAACATGCGCATTAAAGAAAACGCGTGCAACAGAAGTTTACAGAGAAGAAGGAAGATGGTGACTGTCGGATCCCATCCAAATTTCCCGAAAGGCCAATAGCCGTCAGATCTGCAGAAGTTGCGAGGGAGATAAGCCATCGGAGAATTCGGGGATCGGGATTTCAAAGTGCAAAGAACAATGTCAATGAAAACCCCGAAAACGCGAGACGCGAAATCGCGATATAATCGCGACCGTCAGATTAAGGATGAGATCTAGACCATTCATTTGTATGGACACATGGCAGCCAAGAGGCCTTATCGGCAATTCGGGGATCGGGAATTCACAATGCAAAGTTCACATTACAACAAAAACCCCGATTTCCCGATATGCGAAATCCCGACAGAATCTGAACCGTCAGATCAACATGCGATCTAGACCGTCGATCTAATTCACGTCAGCAGTCCACGTCAGCTAGGGACACGTGGCACAACCAGTGCAGAGGACAGGTGGCATCGGAGTTTCGGAGATCGGGATATGATATGTCA
>ML834476.1:15839-29207 GCA_009831015.1 Picea engelmannii | reverse complement strand
GATCCTTAAACTCTTTAAATTGATCAAATACCTCAAATTTCTTTCTAAGAAAATAAAACCATGTGTTCCTTTAAATATCATCTATGAATGAAACATAATACACAGATTTACCTAGGGATGGAACAGGAACAGGTCCAAATACATCACTATGTATCAACTCTAAGATCCCCTTTTCTTTTGCAGCACCAGATGAGAATCTTACATGATTTTTTTTACCATATATGCAATGTTCATAGAAATAAAAATCTAGAGCGGAATAAGACATACCTCCAACCATACCTTTACCGTGTAGTGTTTGAAGGCCCTTTTCTCCAATATGCACTAGTCTTTGATGCCACAACATGGTCTTCTTTTCTCGGACAATATTGGTATTATCTACTTCATTTCTCTACTTAGGGACAACATAATTGTTACAAGATACCGCTAGTATTGGATCATACCAATGAAATGCGACCCATGGGAAAAGTAAGTACAATCAAAGGCTTCTTACAATCATGTGTAAATGTATTAAGTGATCCATCATCTATGAAAATATTGCAAAACATACCAGAAAAATGTAACATTGAGACGGAAGGAAAACTAGAACCAAAAACAGTCAATCACCTACACACAAGAAGAAGAACAAGTAGGGAGTTTAGATTGAATGCCAACATTGGAGATTTCAATATGGGAGACACCATACTGGATCTAGGATATGAAGTTAATGTATTACCAAAGAAGACATGGAAATGCATGGGAGAGCCCACATTAGGATATTCACATGTTCAATTGAAACTGGAAAACAAATACAAAGTCCTACCAATCGGTAGAATGAAAGGAGTGACAATAGACCTAGATGGAGTGCATACTAAAGAAGATTTTGAATTCATTGAAATAGTGGACGACACAACACCTTACCCAGCATTGCTTTTTCTGGATTGGGTGTTTGACAACTAGACCATAATCAACTTGAAGACCAGGAAAATGGCATTTGATTCAGGAGAATACAGGGTCATCGTGCCATTGGATTCGTCAGAAGGGGAGAGGTTTGTAGAACCTACTTGCCTAGACTTAGAGGAAATCAACCAGTTGTACAGAACAATTGCCCGCAATGAGGATTATGTAAACCCAACTTTAGATGGGATACTTAGTTGGAAAAGCATTACCTCATGTGCAACATACTTAGATACCGATTTAGAGAACTGGAAACAAAGGCTACATGAAGTATCCATGATAATATGTGCAAGAATAGGCCGCACAGTCAGATGGTTAGGCACAAAAATAAGGGAACCACCCAATTTCCACGGTGTAAAATATTTGGAAAAATTCTTGACATAGTATGAAGATGAAGTCTTAGAGCACTAGATATTGTTAGCACTTTGTCTAACACTCAAGGCCACACCTGCAATATGGTGGGGTTCACACAAAGAGAAAATCACAAATTGGTACCAATGTAAGTGGTTACTGTGCATAAGGTTTGACACAGAACAAAAAAACAAAAAGCAACAGAAGTACGATGGACAAAGGGCACCAACGGAACACTTGGAGAAGTGTAGAATGTTGTGGAAAATGACACCCCCAGAGGAATGGCCTCATCATTTTATACACACTCTAGAGGGAATACCAACGAACGGGTATACAAACCAAGAATTGTCCAAAGGAACTATGACCTGGACAACATTGCAACATAATTTCACAGCCACTTTCTCATTCGAGCATGAGAACGCCAACATAGATTCCACTCTTAAAAAGATAAGAGGAGTGATATTCATCAAAGAACCAGAAATAGAACTTATCATAGAAGAAAAACAAAAGAACAAACAAACAATCAAGGAACTGTTTTCATGTTACCATGTACAAGAGGAGGCACTGGATGAAGACGATCTGCGTGATATTCAGATTGAAGAAGAAGAAAGAGAAAGATGTGAAAGTTCCACCCATGGAATCAAAAGTTATTTATGTGCTGATCAAAGTAAAGAAAGTCAACATTGGGACAGTTGAGAACCCCCAAATGGCCATCATTGGAGATTACCGGGATGGACAAAAGGTAGAAAGAATAACATAGTTATTGCGTGAGTACAATGACTTGTTCCCACAACATTTACAGAGATGAAGGGTATAGCTAGAGAGCTAGGATAAATGAAGTTACCACTTAGACCTGAAGAGAGATCGATTAGACAACGACCATACAGACTAAACCCAATATATAAACAAAAATTCAAATTTGAGATCGACGGGATGCCCGAAGATGGAATCATATAATTGGTCGAAGAATCAGAATGGATAAGCCCGATGGTAGTGCAAGACAAAAAATGAGGGATAATAATATGCATCGACTTGAGGAAGTTGAATGATGCATTCCTACACGACCCATTCCCTACACCTTTCATGGATGAAGTGTTAGAGAACGTAGGTGGACATGAACCTTACTCATTCATTGATGGATTCTCAAGCTACCATTAGATCAAGATAGAACAAGAAGACAAATACAAGACCATTTTTTCGATAGAATGGGGATCTTATCAATACACAGTCATGTCATTTGGACTAAAGAATGTGTTATCACTCCAAGAAACCCTTTGTGATTGTAGACCAAAGGTGCTTGGTAAATTCAAGTAAAAATGGATCAATGGGATAACTCAATTCAAATATGGTATTCAGACAGTCAATATGGTAAACAAATGAACCGGTGCTCTCAAGGATTGATAATCAGTAAATAACTTTAAGTGGGCGAAGAACAAATTGCTCATAAACTAGTACACAATGTAGGGTCTAATAAGCAATGAAGAAACTATTTATTCAGTTATGAGCCAAACAATGAGATAACAATCATTCAAGGCTTGAAAACTCAAATAAAAGTACAGAAAGAAGGTGGAAAAACTGACATCAATAGAGAAAGAAACCTGTGATATGTATTAGCATCTATAACCCTATGTACAATATAGGATTCCTGTATCTAAAACTGAACCCGTCCTCAGACTGAATTCCCATGCTTTATAGCCTTTACAATGTACAGATCAGATCCTATGGAAGAGGATTGAATCATACCTAAAATAGATTAGAATCAAACTAGTCAATGATCGCTTTTTAAGATCCAGAAAACTTGGATCTGTATCTAAAGATAACAAATCAAATAAACTAAGATAATCAATATTAAAGACTAATGGCTAGACTAGCATTCGAACTGTCTTCCATCTCAAAATTTGACACCTGTGCTTCATCAGTTTCTAGAATTTGTGGTAAAGGCACCTGTCTCCTTGAATCCAATACCACTACCCTCTGGGTGAGCACCATTATATTCAAATATTCATCCAGTAGCAAAGTTCATGAGTAAAAGCTCGTAATCCCTGCAGACATCTGCCATATTCAAAGTTCCTACTACATGGTACGAATAGTCTCTGGCTTGTAAGACTCACACCAGTCAACATTAGGTCTGCCAGTCACACCTACAACATTGAAAACATAGGTGGGATTGACATTCTGGATATCTATCTGAATCTGAGCGCGATTCTCCAATCTGCCATTTGCATACTCAAATGGAATACCCTACTCATTGGGTAAAACACTTTGACCTGCTCTGTTCTTTCTACATAATGGATGATTTTTCATTAGTGAAACAGGATTCATAAGACGTATATCACCAGCTGCTTAGCATATGGAATTTTTCACTATTTGACTACACTGAGCCATAAACATCTCATAGCTAAGAGGTGTTCTATTGGCTCCATCTGGGGGAGCTGATGAAGCATGGGTGAGAACAACAATGGCATTGAACTAAATGGCAACTCCAAATGTCTCAGTGATGATTTTGAGTAGTAGGAGATCACTATAGTCCCTGAGTCATCAGAAGACTCATTTTGATTTTCCTCTAGCAATAAAGTGATCCGTGCAAATACTTCATCTGTCTAAAGTTCAGCCCGAAATTGCACATTGATCACACGAAAAAGGATCTTAGAAGGTAGATCATACATTGGCATATGTTGATCAATCCCTTGGTTTGTTGATGCTTCAACCTGCTCTATGTGGTCTTTAGGAAAGTAAAAGGCCCTCTCTCCAATATGAGGCAAAGTAACAAGAGGACCAACACATGCATGCCATAGTTCTTCGTAAAGAGCATCACTAATATCAGTCTCAATCCTTCCAGGGAAAGAATTCTGCGTTGAATTTGAACTTTTCGAAGACATGAGAGACTGAGGAGCTCCTGCAACCTCATTGGATAAAGTTGAATAGTTCCCCATCGAACTTTTATGAGGCAGCCAGCCAGAGAAATTCCTGAAGTTGTTTGTATACGCCATGATACCCTGATACTATGCTAAAGCTCAAACACAATGTTGGTATACCTGGTTTTCCCCAAACCCATGTAGAGAAGATCTGGAACACTCCCGACCTGCCAAATATTATATAAAAGGCACCACCAATGTACCCGCATAGACACTTGAGAGTGCCCTTGGCATGGGTAATATGCACGAACCCCATTTGGGTCTTCATACAAAAAGCCTGTAAGAAAAACAAACCAACAAGAACCGGATTGGGCGAAATCGCACGGACTAAGAACAATGAGTATCTATTGCATAATGGATATATCAGAAAATATTCTCCACAGCTCCATCACATGTTCCTAAAACAAGCCTTTGAACGAGACTGAAGCTGCAAATGCGCGCCGGTATGAGAATTTTACGGGTTGTTTTGCATTGATAACCATCAGAGAACTTAATGCATAATTGAATGAAGTTTGAGACACCTCCACATTCCTCTATGATGCCATGTAACTCATGGCTGATCTAGCTGATGATTCGTATGTGAAAACCATTTAGTTATGAAGTGCAATAGTCTTTCTTTTCGGCGGATTGCAATGATGAACAGGCTCGCTTGATGTTTGGCGCATGTGAGAGCACAATGATTTGAATTTTGAACGTGAGAATATTTTTGGTGGTTAAGAGATTTATGCCATGTGTCTCTTATCCACCGAAACAGTCGGCTTTTGGTGGTTAACTAGTCCACCGAAACATGGCCTTCCTTTACAGCTGCATCAAATAACCTTTCAGCTTCATCATACTCTTTTCTTGCAAGAATCACACAACCCAGTGAGGGGGAGCCAATGCTTTTTGTCTGCTAATGGCCCGTGAGAAGTGCTCCTCGGCTATTGAAAACTATCGCTTTCACTAGCGCACAACCCGTGAGAAATGCTCCTTCACTGTTGAAAATAGCCACTTTCACCAGCTAACCATCATCCTTAAAACATGCGTTAGCTGTTGAAAGCATTCTATGAAAATTTTAAAGGGAATACCTTTATGGGTCATCTTATTTCTAAGACAAGAATCAAAACCTAAGTCTTGCTTCTAGAAAAACTCAAAACTAAATTTGAGAAAACTACCAATAGCCATGCTATCAACCACAAAATGCAACCATGGGGACGGATTCATTTTGGGAGCTAACAGAATGCACCAACAATATTCTCCAGAGTAGTTATTGTTGCGTTTAAGGAATTCATCCACTAGTTTCTTGAAGTATACTTGGATGATTGGATAGTCTACAGTTCGTTGAAATAACATGTATAAGTCTTACGACAATGTTGGAAAGATGCAGACAATGTCAGATATCAATAAACATAAATAAATGCATATTTGGAACACCATTTGGGACACTATTGGTCCATTTAGTATGAAAACAAGGTTTACTCGTAGATCCTGCAAAGATTGCAGTAATTTTTAACTTACCACCACCAAAAATAGTCTGTCAGCTAAGAGCGACGTTGGGACACACAGGATACTACATGAATTTTATCAAAGGGTACGCGTAGATTACTGCACCAATGGAAAAACTACTAAGAAAAGATACAAAGTTTCAGTGGAACGACGAGTGTCAACACAGTCTGGATACCCTAAAGGAAAAGATGGTCACCGCACCAATATTAGTCTTTCCAGACTAGGAGAACACATTCCACGTCCATGTAGATGCATCATCCATATAACTTGGAGTTATCTTGGTGCAGCCAAGAGCAGGAGACTTGGATCACTTGATATCATCCGCGAGAAGAAAGTTATCAGAATCAGAACAAAACTATAAAACTATAGAAAGGGAAGGCCTAGCTATGGTCTATGCACTGCAAATGTTCAGACACTAATTATTGGGAAAACACTTTAAGATTCTCACAGATCACCCAACCCTCAAATACCTAGTCAACAAGCTAGTGTTGGGGGGGGGAGAATCTGCTGATGGTTACTCCTATTCCAAGAATTTGAATTTGAATTAATCGTCAAACCAGGAAAGTTGAACACATGACCTGACCACCTATCAAGGGTCACAAATGGAGAAGAACCTATGAATTTAGAACACAACTTTCCACATGCACAATTATTCTCAGTCTAAATCACTGATAAATACTTCGAAGATATCATTTTCAGTACTTGAGCACAAGTAATATGCCACAAGAATATAACACCACGCAGAAGAAAAGCTTGGTAGTCTGTGCTACCGAATATCAACTGATTTCATGAAACCTATACAAAATGGGCATAGATATCATCTTGCGAAGGTACGTGTTAGAGCACGAAGGGAATAGCAAGAGGGAATTATGCAGGCAAATCTACCGCACAAAAGGTATTGTGTGCAAGACTATGGTGGCCAATGATTCATAGAGACTTGAAGGAGTACTGTCAAAGATGTGATGTCTGTCAAAGGGTGGGAAAACCCAACATAAGGGACGAGATTCCATTACGACCATGGGTAACACTCCAGGCATTCGATAAATGGGCAATAGACTTTGTGGGATGAATCGACCCACCAGTAAAAAGAATAGGAGCTAGGTACATTATCACCGCGACGGAGTACCTAACAAAATGGGCAGAAGCCACACCAGTGAATGATTGCAGTGCAAAAACAACATCACACTTTTTATTTGAACAAGTGATCACTAGATTTGGGTGCCCAAGCGTTTTGATGAGCGACCAAGGCACGCACTTCATAAAAAACTACATCAACTCTATGACTGAAGAGTTTGAAGTCCATCATCATAAGAGCACACCATATCACCCACAGGCAAATGGCACAGTGGAAGAATTCAACAAAATCCTGGAGAACACGCTGACAAATATCTGTAACGTCAACAGGGATGACTGGGACCTCAAATTACCAGCATTGTTATGGGCCTACATGACTACATGAAAACATTTGACAGGGCACACACCATTTAAACTAGTCTATGGCCAAGAAGCAATGGTGCCATTAGAATTTTTAATACCAATATTGTGCATAGCAACGATAACACATATGATAGAATGATGCGTAGTACAAGAGAGACTAAATCAGTTCATGACCATGGAGGAAGACTGGATCTTAGCAGGATTCCACCAAAAATTTTAGAAATCAAGAGAAAAGGATTGGTATGATAGACACATCAAGAAAGAAAACTTTCAAGGAAGGAGATCTAGTATTAATGTATGACAACAAATCACTTCAGCACCCAGGAAATCTAAGATTGCACTGTCTAGGACCATATGAAGTACAATATGTCACAACATGAGGAGTTGTACAGTTGAAAGACTTATCAGGCACATAACTCAGAGGGATGATCAATGGGAGCCAACTAAAGTTGTATAAGGACAGTCGACCACCCACCACGCAGTAAGAAAAATAAAAAGTTGTAAACAATACCAACAGAGGCGCAGTGCGCCAAAATACAGAAAGGGCACGCACACTTAGGAACACAAATTCGGTGAGGAAAAGGACAATGGGCATGTAGAAAGCGAAATAAGTGGGAAAAGGAAAGTCAGCAAAAGCAATATGATAAGATGGAGTAGGAGGAATTAAAGGACGGAAAGGACCGATGGGACACCACATTAATCGTGGCAACTAGAGATGGCAAGGAAGAGTAATGGAAAGTACAAAACCATCGGAAGGTGCATTGAACCCATAATTAAGGAAAAGTACTCAATAGATTCATGGGAATCCCATACAACACATGGACACGGGAGAAAACAGTCTATTTGCGAAAAGAGAGTAGACAGAGAGCAATAGAGGCTAAAAATCACAGAGCGAATTCACAGAGATCACAAAGACCATTCGAATTCAGAAAATGTTTGACATTCACTGCCATGGCATCACCAAAGAAAGTAGAAATAAGCCAGAGTACTAGACCAACCAGAGTTAAAACCAGGTCATGGGTACAGTTGGAAGAAAGTGAACAGCAGTTGTTGAAGATCGTCAATGTCGATGAAATCCCATCTCCAGACACAACATCGATGAACCCCACACCTATAGTGGAAGAAACCCAACAACCGACACCGAAGGGAACAAATATATATATATAGACTGACATAAGTACAAGAGCCACAGAACTAGGACGCAAAAACCCTCAATGAGGTGCAACCAGAGAACACACAAGAAGCTCTGAAAGTCAATGGAATGACGATGAATCATGAAGAAACAATCAAGCCAGATGAGTCTCAAACGACCATATTAGACCACCCACCATAAGGAATAGTAGAAGATGTCACAAGTCGGCCATAATGGTATTCCAAAACACAACCAAAATCTATTGGAACTTCGAGCCAACCACCACCGCCAAATAAAGACAGGTTGCAGGTATTAAGGTCACCTCACAAGAATCCTCTTGCAGCAATCATTCTACCACATATACCATATGGGGTATAGGTAGGACCACACTTCCTGGGTCATATAGGGAATCTCAAATACTCGGACCACGATGTAGTAGACACAAACAAGTTTTCGGAACTTGCAAAAAGGGTATACTTAGAGACTGTGGGCACAAATTCGGTTGGGGAACCGATTCAATAGCCACTCCAATGGGAAATCGGGTTGGAGAAGACATAAATTTTAGGTCTATTGGACCTACCACATTTTGGTAGAGGAAAATACGCAAGCATTTACGTCAAACATTTTTTAGCAGTCACACATGGCGGGGACATATGGTTGGACAAGATCGTATCGATAGATGTAGATCTTATTGCCAACATAATAGGATTTCCATCCCAGGGCATGGATCCCACGCAGTTTCTTGATGATAAATCCAAGGAGAAAGAACTAGAATAAGAGATGAAGAAGAAGTATGGTACAGATAGGGAGACACAAGGGATAATTATCAAGAGGATCAATGATGCCACAACACAATTGGGCGCAAAAATCTTAGCCTGCAAGATGCTAAGAAAATGTCACAGGCAGGAAGTCCTAGCTGGAGTTGTCGTAGTTGCAACCCAATGTGCAGAGGGAACCATAGTGAGATGGACACCGTATCTCTTGAAATTGTTCCTGGATGATTGCAAGGATGCCCAATATTTAGGCACAGAGTTTCACTATTCATGGATAATCACGTTAATATCCTTCATGGGATGGAGAGAGCCAAGGTATGTAAATTTTTTTACCAGACCCAAGCTGAACCAAGGAGTGAGATACTTACTATTGAAATCTGTGTTGGATGCTAGGCACAAAAGGATGAAAAGGTCCATATTTGAAGGATACCTACACGAACTGCAGGAAGCCATCTCCAACATGTGCAGGATCACACCACAGGCTGTCGCGCGGTATAGAGACATCGCCAACTTCAAGGCCACATGACATACAATTTGGATACAAGCGAGGAAGGATCATGATAAGCAGTGGCTACAAATGTGCTATTGTATCACAGAGGGTGACATTGACATGGTCATCAGTGAATGGGATGACAAGTGGAAAATTCTATTCCTCACCCTGGACTTGCCCTAAAGAACAACATAAGAAGAGGTAGGTCAAGGAGAAACATAGCCAAAGGAAGTCCAAGTGCCCAAGAAACAAAGAACGAGCCAGATAAAATAAAAATAGACAAACGAAGGGGCAGCGAAGACAGGAACCAGAACTGGAAGAAGGATAAGACACAGCCGGCAAAAGAACAACAGAAATAGGCCGAGGCTATGCAAGGGACTGCAACAAGTCCCAACCCAAGGAACTAGGGGGAAACAAGAGGACAACCACGAATACATGAGGCACACACAAGAGAATGAAGGAACAAAGAACACCCCTACAGTATACGATCACAGATGAAGATGGAGAAATGATAGCCCAAATGGTCTAGGGTTGTCTAGCCGAGGATTTTGACCATGCTGCGCACCACGGGGATAGGATTAAAGAGGATCTGGCAGACATGAAACAATTCCTCAAGAAAATCAAGGAAGTACAGACAACAGGAAACAACAGGGGAACAAAACCATCAACAATGCAAACAAACGAGAGAGTGGAAGAAGAAGAGCGAGACCCAGTCCATCCATTACTGGAGCCGAATGCAACATTCCATGTCACACCTACCATGATGCGCATGGATGATATTATGGGGTAGACACCCCTGAAGGACTTAAGCTAAATCCAACTGGTGTTGACATGGATGCCATCCAGGGAACTACACAAGTTGCAAGTTAGCGTAAACCACGAGGTATAGTCTCGCGCACACAAAGGCTTACTCGAATTGCAGAAGGAAACATAAAAATAGGACATGCTGGAAATAGTCTATGAGAAGGCTGAGTTAGAGACCTAGGAGAAAAGGGAGCGCATAAAAGGATTGGAGCAAAAAGTGGCAAGAACTTACGAGAAGATTCCACAGGCCGCGCGGAGGGATAAAATCATAGCAGCAGAAAAGATTGATCAGATTGTGCAGGAAATTGATCAATATCAGAAGGAGATCGAGAATATCTAGGAGCATCTCACACCCAAAACTCCACCAACAGTAAAGGATAAAAGGAAGCAAGAGGCAACGATGCAGCTGTAGGAAATAGAGAAATAGGTCAGCACAACAGTTGACTTGTTCGATAAAGCAACGCAACTATGGACTAAGTTATAGGAGGACCAGCAGGTCCAAAAGTGGGACAAGGAAGAAGAAAGGATCAATGCAACGATCAAAGACCTCAAGCAGAGGAATAAGACAATGTCAATCATAGAACACGTCAAAGGGGCGTAGGACATGAAGAAATTGCAGGCATAGCTCACCACTGCGCAAACAAAGAAACATGAGCGACAAGCTCAAATGGAACCATTGCAAGAGTGGGTAGTGTTAGCACTCAAAAACGCATCGGTATTTTTGAAGGAAAGATGCCTAATCTTGTAGGGAACATTTGACTAGCTTCCCGAGCTCCAAATGCAGATCTGAAAGAACCATTGCAAATTTCAGGATTTGTAGATGTCGATTGACTATTTAAACATGCAAAACGGACTCACCATGACCGAGAAAATTGATTTTGAAAAAATTTGCACTTTCACCAGCGCAAAAGGCAGAATTATGGCTAGTTAGTTGTGGAAAGTAGCAACTTTCAACAGCGCAGGGGCAGATTTTTCAGGCAAGTGCACTGTTGAAAGCTGTCAAGGCCAGAATAGCCAAATTTTTTCCTAGATCAAGAATTTTTGGGTTTGAATGGTTTGAATCCTTCTTCAATAAGCTGGTTATGAATTATCAAATCAAAATATGAAGGCCATTTTTGGAGATGAAAGTCAAAAGGGCATTTTTTTGACTAGATTTAGTGATTTTCAAGGGCAAAATGATAGGTATTTTTGGCACACATCATCAAATTCGAATTCCACTTTCAAAAGAACAGATCAAAGAGCCTTGGAAGGCTAGGCTACACTTCATCAACTTTCAACCAATGTTTGAAGACCAAAAGATAGAGGTTGACCTCATCTTGAGGAGCTCTCCTTATATTTTGTGAATTAGTTTTGACTTTCTATTTTTAGAATATCAGATCCATTGTTTTAGGATCTGAAACTGATTGTAAGAGGCTATAAAGCCAAAGACATTTGGAGCACTAAGGGGTTCGATTCTGGATACTGTAATACACTTTTGTACTCAGATTTTCATTGCTAATACAGATCACAGGTTCCTTTCCATTTTGGTATCAGTTTTTCATATTTCTTTTTCACTGTTATCTTGTTGTCAAACCTTGAATAGTTGTTATCCTATTGTTTGGTTCATGACATTATAATCAGTTTCTTTAGTTGTTCATTAGACCCTGCTTTGCACTAGTTTATGAACAATCTTTTCTTCATCCACTGAAAGTTATTTTGTTGTTTAACCAATCTTGGAGAGAACTGTCTATTTGTTTACCATTTGATGTCTAAATGTTATTAGATGAATTGATTTATCCCATTGATCCACCTTTACAAAATACAAAAAACATTCATTTCTTAAGTTACCAAGCACCTTTGGTCTGCAACCACAAAGGGTTTCTTGGAGTGATAACAAATTGGCGTCGTTGCCAGGGAGAGGAGATCGAAGCTCAGCATCCTTGGGAGACGACATAGATCCATCTTTGATGATAGACAAAGCCTGGACATTATTTTGGTTGTAATCATCTATCTGGCGACTCCATGAAGGACTGATCTGTTGGCAAATCCACTGGTATATAAATAAATCAAATCTTAGCAAAGAGGTATGCGTTCTGTGATTTTTCAAGCATTGTTGGTTTCCCTAATCAAGTACCTACTAGAGATGAATGGGAGAGAAGTCTTCCTAGATTTCAAGGAGAAGAGTGGGAAGTGCCAGCTGAACATTTGCTGGACTTTCATGACTACATGCATCGGTTGCAGGTAGTGCATGAGGATGTTCAGATCCGACTCTTTTGTTTTTCATTAGAAGGGATTGCTCGTGATTGGTACCGATCTTTGCCTAATGAAAGTATCAGTTCTTTGGCAAATTTTCATGCTGCCTTCCATTTGTTTTGTAAAACCAAGTTTTCAACTGATCTTCTTTATCCAGAATGTTGTCATGAATTTATTGTTCTAAAAAAAGATTTAAACAATTATGAAAAAATTGTTGCAGTAGAAAATATTTCTCATCATGATCAAGAGATTGGTCATCCACATCATGATAACCATAGTGATGATTTTGTTATTGCATCAAATGCATCTCCTGACTTATGTTGTCATGAAGAGGAGATTGTTTCCATTGAAAATTTGAAAGGTGAAGAGAAGATTTTAATATCAGCAAGTGACAGTTTCAGATCTGCAGAGGATGGGGAGGACAGCCTACCATTTCCAGATTTGAAGGGATTGTCTAATCTTCAGCTAGAACACGAGAATCATGATCAAAAATGTGTTGATGTTGTAGTTGATACTAGTCATGAGTCTTTTGATCTTAATTACAGAGAAGACCCAAATCCTGGGGTTGAATCTGCAGCACATGTTATGAGCAGCTCACATTTTTTAGACTTGCAGGAGAAGGTAGATCACAACACATATGAAGAGAGCGATGGTGGCAAGGAACTGAAAAGTCTAGATCAGCAGTCCGTATTATATGTTTTTCAAACAGATCTCGAGCAGCCTGCATTCAACAGTGAGATTAGTAAAGACAGTTTTCAACATCTTTTCAATCTACAGTTAGATCAGCAATCTAAAGAGGTATTGCTCTGTAAATTT
>ML834476.1:0-10368 GCA_009831015.1 Picea engelmannii | reverse complement strand
CCAATGTTTGAAGACCAAAAGATAGAGGTTGACCTCATCTTGAGGAGCTCTCCTTATCTTTTGTGAATTAGTTTTGAATTTCTATTTTTAGAATATCAGATCCATTGTTTTAGGATCTGAAACTGATTGTAAGAGGCTATAAATCCAAATACATTTGGAGCACTAAGGGGTTCGATTTTGGATACTGTATTAAACTTTTGTACTCAGATTTTCATTGCTAATACAGATCACAGGTTCCTTTCCATTTTGGTATCAGTTTTTCATATTTCTTCTTCACTGTTATCTTGTTGTCAAACCTTGAATAGTTGTTATCCTATTGTTTGGTTCATGACATTATAATCAGTTTCTTTAGTTTTTCATTAGACCCTGCTTTGCACTAGTTTATGAACAATCTTTTCTTCATCCACTGAAAGTTATTTTGTTGTTTAACCAATCTTGGAGAGCACTGTCTATTTGTTTACCATTTGATGTATGAATGTTATTAGATGAATTGAGTTATCCCATTGGTACACCTTTACAAAATACAAAAACATTCATTTCTTAAGTTACCAAGCACCTTTGGTCTGCAACCACAAAGGGTTTCTTGGAGTGATAACAGGTAGCAAAAGTCCTGGCATAAGCAGAGGAAGCCAAGGTACATATAGCATAGACCTAGGCAGAGTGTGTGGAATTAATCAGTCATGAAATTATAGTCCATATAGTGGACACACTCAAGGAGAAGGCTGCGTAGGCATGGACACAGGCAACAGAGCTCAAGGAAAAGTTCTAGGTGATCACCAAGGAGATCGAGGAAACACAAAAAGGTTAGGTGGCTTGGGACGAGCCACATGTTAGTGTTGGGGGTTGTTGGAGGCAGGCCAAAGAGGAAATGCAAGGAGATTTTGGGAAATAAAGCATGCTTGAGGAAAGTGGCAGCTAGAAGGAAGGACAGTATGTGCTCATGTGGAAGAATACCTAACGACAATAGGGTTAGGGTTTTGGTAATGTATTGTAATGGCTAAAGATCCAAAAACATATAAATATAGATACCGAGGTATTATAGAGGGTTTCTATTTTTTTATGCATGAGTTGATGCGATATGTAATATTTCGTTGTATAATATATTTTGTGTAAGTTGTTGAGATAGAGAAGACACATGAGGGTAGATATTGAGGGTTATATTGCAGGCTGAGGAGCCTGGTGCAATCTAGTTTTCCCCATATAGATATTGTCCGACTAAGAAGAGTTGTAAGTGTGCGACGCTGTAGATGCGAAAATACTATAATAAAAGAGCTGAGAGAAAAATATTTGTGGGAGTATACCAGGAGCGGGTGAACCATGGTAACATCTGTGTTATGTGATGAATGCATGCATATAATTATTATCTTCAGTATTTATCGTTATGCTTAATGAATGAGTTGTTACATTTCCTGATTATTCATCTAGGACAATATACTGTGTTTACAAGATATAATAAATGGTTCAATATACAGTTTTCTTATCTCACACTCAATCCTAGGTTGTAAACACCTGAGTCTTACAACCACCCATTAAAGATATCTTGGGTGAGACTGTGCAGTGCATTCTGTGTGTTGTGTTGCCTTCTGGTTTACCAGGAGGGATGATAGTTTTAAAAGATTTGTTGGAAACCCGAACAGACATGAACCTTGGCTCAATAAACTCAGACAATATAGAAAAGTAAAGCCAACAATGTGGATCTATTTATGTATGAAGTATACCATTTAATGGAGATAATATAAAGTTGTAGTTCTCTCTGTCAATTGTTATATCTATTCTAAGTTTAATGGATGAGTGTGTTAATGGTTTAATTTGTTAGTTTTCTAATGGAGTATAATTGAATGTATGAATGTTAACCTGAGTAGCTTCCTGGTATTCTCTATCCCTTCATCTCTAACTTAAGACCAGATGGTATTTTTTATTCTCATGGAATCTTGGGTGAGACCTGCTTCGGTCCTTGACTGAAGATTGATATTATGACGCCTTGGGGTTTTGTTGGTCAGCTCTAGATGAACCCTATCCTCTAGTGTTAGGAAGGATGAACGTAAGTGATCCAACAAAGTACATCTAACAAATCCTTAGTGTCCCAATATAAGGATAAATCCTATCATCCAAAGAAGTAACATTGTCACAACAACAAGTAAAACAAGGGTCCCAAACCCTCTTAGCCAAATTCTACTCCCAATAGTGACAAAGGACCAAATTCAAAAAGTAATAAGAATAAGAGACATTGCAATTTTTGTGGTTGAGATGGTCATTTAGAGCATAAATGATTTAAGAATATGGAGGCCTTGGAAGTAACATTAAAGAATCACAATATCGATATTCATTCGTCTTCTTCAACCTCTTATTCTCATGGACATGCACTTTATCCTTCTGGTTTTTCCATCAATGCAACATCTACTTTTTCTTCTAATGATTGGGTTATTGATTTTTGATCATGTTATCATATGGCTAAGGATAAAGCCATTTTTTATGATCTTAATGAATGTAACCCCAAATAAATATTCATTGGTGATGATAGATCTCTTAGTGTTGTAGGGTCTGTGACAATTTAGTTAGATGATGTCCATTTTAATGGTGTATTATGTGTTCCAAGTCTTTCCTACAACCTTCTATTAGTATATGAAATCATTCATTCAGCTGAAGGTAAAACAACAGATTTTTCAACTCACCAAGTTGTAATCAAGGATTTAAAATATCCTAAGCATGTCCTAGCAATTGGATTTGTTGATGATATTATTGGGTTGTACATATTTGATAACTTTGGGTAATCATATTTTCCATTAGTTTTTTTTTCTCATAATGATGACTTGAGAAAACTTTGGCATGAGAAATTTGGTCATCTAAACTATCACTCATTGTAATAGTTGTGTAATAAAACTATGGTGATTGATCTTCCTATTTATTATTATAGAGATAATTTTTGTGTTGGTTGTGTTATCAACAAACATCATTGGGACAATTTTGACAAAAGTGCCCCTTGATATACCTTGACCTCCTTACAGGTTGTTCATAGTGACTTGTGTGGTCCACTTCATTTTCCTTCCTTCTATGGGTTCAAGTAATTATTAACTTTTATTGATGACTTCTCCATATGCACTTGGGTTTATTTATTAAAACTTAAGAGTGAAGTTTTTTACCTATTTTTTTCCTGCAAGGCCCTTGTAAAAAAACAATTTGAACATCAACTGCAGAAGTTAAGAATAGATAATGGAGTTGAACATGCTAACAAAAAATTTACAACTTACTACACTACACAGGGCATTTAGATGCAACATATTGTTCCATATACACCACAAGAAAAAAAATTCTAAGAGAAAGAATCACACATTAAAGGAAATGGCAAATTATATGATCCAATCTAAGAGATATAGTCTTCATTTTTTGGAAGAAGCCATTAATTGTGCTAATTACATAGTTAATGACACTTCCACAAAGGCTTTAAAAATATAACACCGAAAGAATCTAGGAGTAAAATTTAATAAAATGTAAGCCACTTTTGTGTGTTTGGTAGTGAAGCATGGGCTCACATTCCTTATGAGAAAATGAAATCATTACAACCTAAAAGTGAGTAGTGAAGTTTTGCTAGATATTCTAAAGATGTAAAAGGATATGGACTTATTCAACCTAATTATGATGAAATTATTATTGAGAAATGTTAAGATTGATGAAATTATGTCAACCTACGAGCCTAAATTGGACTTTGTGTCATCTTCAGTGTGCAAGTTATCTTCGAAGTATATGCCATCTTCCCTTCCCAAATTATCTATTAGTGATCCTATTATGGTTTCTTTTTTAGATGATGATGATAGTGAGGATGCAAATCCACCCGTGCATGTGCAACTTCCTCTAGTTGGGTTCATTAAACATGAACTTGCACCAACACCATCGCTTCCTATATGGATCCATACAACATGAGAAGCAACTAGTGATCTTGTTGATGATCATTTACATCAACATCATAAACATTCACAATTCCAACAAACTTCCTCTCTTTTGGCTCAAGTTTTAGAGAATCATGATCCAAAAACCTTTTCATAAGATTTTGTCCCTCTATATTGGGGTACAAAAATGAATAAATATTATTGTACCTTAATGGAAAATGATACTTAAGATCTTGTACCCCTTTTGAAAGGAAGAAAAATTTTCAAATGAAAATGAGTGTATAGAACTAAGTATGAATTAGATGGAAGTGTTGAAATAGATAAGGCTCAATTAGTTTCCGAAGGATTTTCTCAAGTTGAATAGATTGACTATAGGGAAACCTTTGCTCCTATGGAAAAAATGAATTCCATCCACTTTGTTCTAGTACTTTTTTCCTAACATAAATGGAATATCAGACAAATGGATGTTAAATATGGCTTCTTGCATGGGGATTTGCAAGAATAAATTTCCATGTAACAATCTCTTGTTTATGTTTAGAATGACTACATATTTGTTTGTCACCTTAAGAAATCTCTCTATGGTCTTAAGCAAGCTCCTCAGACTTGGTATGATAAAATAGATACCTTTCTTCTTAACACATTTTTTTCTTGATGTCATTCTAACCTCAATGTATATACCAATAAAGTATGAAACCATCTCATTGTTGGGCCCGTGATCTAATCGATTTTATGACGTTAATTAGATCCTTTTTGCTGAAGGTGTATATGCATTTTCATGTTTTGAAGAAGTTTTTGAAGAGCTTTTGTGTCAAATCTCTATGATCCACACCAGGTATGCATAAATCATGTTTTATGATGATCTTGAGTCTAATTCAGTATGTTTTTATGTTTCCAGGAATCTAATTCACATTTTTGGTGTCACAGAGAAAAATCACAACTTGTTTTTGCTTCTGGTACTCCATCCGGCACTCCGTCCTGCACAAAAACGATGGGCGATTTGACAGTTATGGTATTGGTGGCCAATGATGGGAGAATCAAAGATATGGGTTTTTCTCGTGTTGGGTTGTTATGTTGGGCGATTATTGGCTCACCTCATTTTAGTAGTTAGGGCATCTTGAATGCAATTTACTATTTTTAGAAGAGGATTGACCCTCCAGTGGTCGACCTCTCAGTTTGTAAAAATTATAAATACCACCTCAATGGTCATACAATAGTTAAGAAGTTAAGGAATAAAGAGTTAGAGACAAAGATAATTTTAGCTCTGTTTTTCCATTTTCATTTTGCCAGAATTGTGTAAAGACTGTGTTTTAGTTTTAATGATGAATTTGTGTTGTTGAAGTTCGTGGTGCGCCTTTGAAGAGTAACCATGACTTGCTGGGGGACCCACCATCAATCTGGGTGACTATCTAATGAGTTTTCTTGTGAATTGAATAATGTAGTTGTCTTTTTATTTATTACTTGTACATGAATTGTTATTTTTCTTCTTTGTTGTATAAATTGTTGTTTGTGATTTAATTGGTTTAATTTAGTTTTGTAGGTTATTATAAAGAATCTTTTTAATATGAAAATGACTCTTTATTTAGTAGAATCAAGCTTGCAATCTTAGACACTAACCCCATGTATAAGTAGATGATAGATAATGTTTCTTTTATGCTGAAATAGATGATAAAAACAGAGTTTTAAAACAAAGTTTTTAATTCATGATTTCTTTGATAGGGTTTCAGTGGATGGATAGTCATTAGCCTTTAGTTTTCAATTCTAGTTTATCTATCTAGTTACTACTTAGATTTGATTATTTAATTTTCCATTTAGTTTGCTCATTTTCTTTCTTATCATATGCTGAAATAGTGTTTAATTTTTATTTGAGTATTTTCTCTTTTTGCAAATCGAATTGTCAAAATATAACTAGTTTAGTTTACTTCATGCAATTTCTTTCCTAGCTCTAGGTTGCAATTTCAATTCAAAGTTGATTATTGAATTTAGATTTCAGGTATGAATCTTCGTATGAATTTTCTTAATTAATATAGAGTGCAATTGAATTTACTAGGAAAGTATCTTTATACTATTGATGATTAATGTATGATTGAATAATCACATGGATATGCAGGATAGTTGATGTTGTTTCCATAATGGCTAAGTTATCGTTGGATTGCCTAATTCACACTTTCCACTTTGCTATTGAATTCAATATTGAATTTATTCCTCTTGAATTATCGTTCATTGTTAAGTGCCATCGTGATATTATAAGACACCGGAGACATTCACATAACCATCAACACTACATTTGAGTTTTCTTGCTTTCATAGATTAGAAGATAGTTTTCTTGTTGTTGTAGGATAGATAGTCTTCTTGCTTTGGTAGATTAAAGAGTAGTTTTTTTTATCATAGATTAAAGATTAGTTGTTAATTCCTCTTGCTTTCAATTTAGTAGATTTCCTTTTGTAAATTAGAAGTAGTTGTGAAGTTTAATTCAAGAATAGGGTTCACTTGTTTCTTAGCTTAATCAGTTACTTATTGAGTAGTCTTAGTTAGTTTACTTGTTGTAGGAGTTATCATAGGTTAGCTATTTGTTTTGCTTGCTTGTTTACTTGCTTTAATAGAATAGTTGCTTGCTTGTTTATTTACTTGCTTTCATAGGATAGTTTCTTATTGAATTTGAATAGGTTAATTAAAGTAGTTTGTTGTTGCTATTGCTTATTAGATGAATATTTTTCTTTTGCTTATTGTTATGATTCAGTTAATTTGGTCTAAGTAGGGATTTCATTTCCTTTCTTAGAACTATCCGTCAATCCTTGGTTCAAAGGTTACTCAGGGTAAATAGTTTTAGTTTCTTAGTAGGGTTTGATCATTAGTAGTCGTTGCTTGAATAGAATAGCCACTTCCTTAGTTAGACTATACTACTACCAGCCCTTCTACCTTGGCATATATATTGATACAACTCTAAGTTTACTTACCCCAGGTTGAAAATTTAATTGAGGGGTTTTAGTGTGTTTTTAGTGCATATAGAACACCCATCATTTTTGGCGTCGTTGTCGGGGAGTTGTCTCAAGGGAGGAAATAGTTATGAATTAGATCATTTCTAAAATTTAGCATTAGATTGGTGGTGGGGGAACTTTAAGACGAGAGGTAAGAACCTGCACATCTGCTATAACAGGTTCCCCCAAACCCAATGATAGTTTTTCTTTTTCTTTTTGTTTACTTTCATGAATAGACCTAGAGACAAAAAAGGTAGATACGTTAAATCTAAATCAGATCTTTCAACCAAGGTTCCTTCCGAACTTTTCGGGGGAAGGAATGTTCCACTCATAAATTCTGCAGACCGATACCGAAAAACAGGAGCTATCTCAACCCAAAGAGCTAAAGTAGTTTTTGAATATACTAAGATAGGGAGCACTATAAAACAACAAATTGAATCATAACGCATATTGGGACAGGAGGCAAGACCACTTGAGCTTCCCGCAGAACTAAATAATACAACCTTTTCTTTTACACCACCACCAGGAGATCCTAATTTTGAAGACATAATAGACCCTAAACAGGTGAATATTTTGTTTGGTAGTTCAACCAACGTACTTATCTCTCAAATTGACACAAAAACTTTGGCACCAATAATCTCAACCAGCTCAAGTAGAGTCCCAGGCATCCAATCAGTAGGAAGACCTTTTCATCAAAGGGAAACCTTGTTCTCTTCGAAGATAAAACCACCTAGGTACTATCTTTTTGGAAACCAAACCAATATGGATGATTAGGAGGATGATAACAATGTAGGACACAGGGAGGAAGAAGAAGTTGGAAACCAAACCAAAACTACCTTTGGGTTTCCAATTTTGGACACCAACCCAAATGTCAACATGAAGAATATTCCTCTCTCATCACTGCTTACCTTTTATGGTAAAAGAATATCTAGATACATTCGTATATGAGTTTGAAATCTTCTGTAGAAGATAAAACTACCTACAAGATGCCCAGAAACTAAAACTCTTTCCTGCCACCCTCAAGGACTCTGCACTAAGATGGTTCATGGGGTTGGGAGAATCCAGCATTAGGTCTTGGGAAGCCATGAAAGATATATTTCTTAAGAAGTACCAAGAATACTGCACGACCAAAGAATCTCGTAACGATATTTTCAAAATCGAATAGTTGGAAGACGAGACCCTCGAGGATTATATGGAATGATTTGGTTATATCTCCCAAAAATCAAAATACCATGACCTCCTAGAGGATGCAATGAGGGCTCTTTTCCTTAAGGGAATTTCAAAAGAATACCTAAAGACCCTTAACCTGATGGCATCAAGTGACATCTCTCATAAACCATTTGCCGAAATATGTGAAATGTGTAAGAATTACTCAAGGATTAAAGGTAAAACAGGAAAGAATGTTTGGGACCCTTATAATAGAAACTTAAAACCAGTTAGTTTAGGTGGTATCACAAGAGCAGAGATAGGGAACATTTTAGAGAACTTCAAGATAGACATCTTAAGCACAATAGGTTCCCAGTTGGACACCCTAAATATTAAAAAGAAACAAGAGGAAAATGCAGCAATGAGCATACATTGCCCAAGATGCAGAAGGAAGCATTCCTCAATGGAATGCCCATTAGATAACATTTCAGTTTATGGCTTCTACATAGAATACCATTCAACTGAGAAATGTCCATCATTTCCTGGTTTTTTAGCCATCTATAGGTGTGGATATCCTAGGGAGTATTCTTATGCACCTAGGAGGCCATGGCAGCCTAAGAACCAACCCACATACCCAGATCTACAATCTCAAGTTCCACCCTATTATCAACAACAACAATAGCGGAACTCACCAGGTTGGAAAAATTGGTCTACATAGTACCAACATCCTTTGCATCAAGGATGGAGAGGAGGAAATAACCAAGGAAACCATCAAGCTCCACATGTCCCTATGTCCAACCATCCTTATCCTTAGTTTCCACTGAGCACTCTGCAACTTCTGTCAGGTTTAGTTCCACTACCTTTACCTCCTATTCCACAAAAACAACCACTACAATATTAGATTAAAAGCTCCCCAAGAACGAAATTATTACTAGCACAACCAGTTCCCAATCCCAATAATAATCCCCCTCAACCTCTTCACAATGTTGAGATGCAGGCCTTCTCGACGTATGTTATTACCCTTGTTCCATTACAGGAAATTACACCAAGATCAGGAAAAGTTTTGGACAGGCAGAGGCCTTAAGTAGTCATCCAAGAGGAATAAGAAGAAGAAGAAACCACCAAACAACCCACGGATGACACTAGGTGGGAAGATGTTATTATTCCTAAAAACCAAGAACCCAGATTGGTAATCGAGAAACCTACCACCTGATCAAAATTTGACATCTTGAATGAATTGAAGAATATTTGTGTTAAGATTCCCCTAATTCAAGCCATTAAAGACATTCCAATCTACAGTAAGGTAGTCAAAGAATTGTGCATTAAGAATCCAGTTAGGAAGCAGAAGAACCCTCCTACAGTACATTTGATAGGAGGACTTTCTGAATACATATCAGAGCAACCAAAGCTAGCAAAATATGGGAACCCAGGAAACACCATAGTGACCATAACCATTAATGAGGTTTCCATTGGAAACACTCTCATTGATCTAGGGGAAGCCATCAATGTTATGACCTCTACCACCTTGGAGAAATTATAGTTACAACCTCTTCTTAGGCCTACCCCAACCATTTTGGAATTAACAGATAAGACCAGAGTTATACCTGAAGGAATTTTAGATGATATCATGGTTACTTTAGCCTCATGGGAGTACCCAGTATATTTTCTTATCATTCACTCAAAGGATCCTACCAAAGGCCATCCTATCATTTTGGGAAGACCTTGGTTAGCAACAACCAATGCATTTATTGGCTGTAGAGAGGGAGAAATGAACATCTCGAATCGACTCTCTATCCAAACGCTCACCATTTACCCTCCATCTCAACCTATCATGGAGAATATATGGTGGCTTGAATGTCCATACGAGAATGAGGACTGGGAAGAACCCATATTTCCAAGTGACCATACCTGGGCACTTCAGAAGCACACAACGGAAAATGTGCTAAACCAGTTTATTTCTGCTATCACATGTGTGGATTTTCCATAATCGTTTCCCCATCTTGAGTACATGTTTGGGGAATAATTTCAGGAAAAATTGGACCCATCCATTTTATCTTCGATATAGATGAGTCTGCCATGTCTTATACTATGCCCTATGAGATTAGTCGAGGGGATTTTTTACATATAAACTCTGGGCTTGATACAGACCAACAAAACAGCTAGTAAGTATCCTTAAAGAACGATCTGGAGCATTCTCCTGGGAATACACTAACATGAAGGGTATACACCCTGACACATGCATCCATCACATATATACCCAGGGGAAGTAACACATTTTAGTCAACCCCAGAGAAGGATGAACCCAACACTCAAAGATATAGTAAAAGAGGAGATCCAAAATTTATTAAATGTTGTATTTATTT
>ML834475.1:48543-98308 GCA_009831015.1 Picea engelmannii | reverse complement strand
GAAATTCCAATACTTTGAGATCAAATTGGTGTTGACTAGAAAATGGATCATCACATGGGCCCATATTCCCAAAGAGAAGTGAAACAAGTTAGATCCTAAATGTCACTATTATATTGTAGTAGTTTACAATGAAATTTCCAATGTGTATCATTGATGTGACTCTTTCATCAACAAGGTGATTGTCCAAAGGGATGTTGTCTTGATGAAATTCACTCATGATTTGCTAGGATCATTCCCACTGTATTTTTCCGATGATTTGCAGAAATTTTGAGTTGACCTTTCTTGTCCACATTTTGATGATAACTCTCCCACTATGAGTGTTTGTGTAAGCACTCTTTCTACAATGACATTATATATGGACATTGATGGTGGAAATATTACTAACTCTCTTAAAGTCATATCTTCTATAATTATTGCACCTTATGTCATCATAGTTATTATGCGGCTCAATAATGTCAAAGTAAAATTCCCTTCTAAGCCATTTACTCTAGACATGAGAAGGACTATGCCTAGATGGATTTTATCTACTCTTTTATACTCCATCAATTTCCCCACACCTGAATTTGAACTTGGGCCTCATTGATACACTCCTATTTCTCGAGCCCTTATCACCAAGGTAGACACTTACATACACCCCTCTACTATTATCAATCCAAAAACTCCCCTAATGGGAAGCAACTACGGTTGATGAGTATGAGACTCTAATCAAAAACCGAACTTGGGAATTGATCCCATTACCCAAGAGTAAGAATGGATTTTGTTGTAAATGGGTGTATAATACCAAGTATGGTATTGATAGTCATATTGACAAGCATAATTCTCAACTTGTTGCCAAATTTTTTTAACAAAATGAAGGTATCGACCACACTCAAAATTTTCTTTGGCTATTGGATGGACTCAATCATGATGATACTATCTGTAGATTCTTCTCATATATGGAAGGTCCATTAAAAGGATGTCAAATGTTAAGCCCTAGAAAAAACCCCATGTTAAGTATAAAACCCCTTATTAATCCCTATAAATTGAATTATTATATTTCTAGTGTTGTATTTGTATGTATGATAGAACCCTTCATTGTACCCTTTCATTATAATTGTACCATTTGTCTCCTATATATATACCAAGGAGACCTAGTCTTAGGATCATCTCATCTCATATTGTACATTGAACATATTGTAAAAGGAGATTTTCCCCTCAAAGTGTATTGTTATTCATTGACTTTTTATCATTCTAAAGACGTTCGTTCATAACATTTGGTTTCAAAGCATTGATCCTAGGATTTTTCTTCTTCAAACGAGTCATCTTGGAATTTTCACTGTAACTTTTTTTTTTTGAAACTCTTTAGATATTGAAATTTGGAGGTTACTTAAGAGACATATCCAAGTACCTCTGGTAAAAATTTCAGGTTTTGGCTCATTATACTTTCAGAGATATAGCTTATGGAAGATAGGGTTTTTGAATCATCCTAAAATCAGTTTTAGATGAGTCATATTGGGATTATTCGTATAAATATTTTTATGGAAAGTTTCAGATAAAGAAATGTTTAGGATAATGAGGAAATATAGCAAAGAATAGGTGGTAAATATTTTAGGATCTGGTTCATTACACTTTTAGAGATCGAAGTTAGGGTTTGTGACTAGCCTTGAAATTAGTCTCAAACGAGCCATCTTTTATTTTTGCTATAAAAACATTTCAGTGAAGTTTCAAACTATGAAATTTTCAGAATCATAAGGAAACATAGCAAATTATCTATGGAATAATTTTTCAGAATTCGAATCTTTATAATTTGTGAGATATATCTTGTTGAAGTTGGATATTTTTATTAATCTTGAAATTAGTCTTAAACAAGTCATTTTGGTATTTATGCTATAGCTTTTTATCAGTGAAGGTTCAAACTGTGAAATTTTCAAGAGAATAAGAAGTCATGTCAGAGTACTATAGGAAAAAATTTCAGACTCAGAAGGGTTCAAAGTTTAGAGATATATCATAACAAAGGTCGATCATCCAGACGTACTCCAAATCAAGGGTTTGAAAGGTACGTAACTTACAATTGGAATAATTTTTTATTGTAAGATCTATTTTTTATGATTCAAAATTTGTGATAAAGAGTAAAAAAGGAGAATTATTATTTTCTCACATGGCTCCAAATGTTCCTCCAAAAGTTATTTCACCAACCAAACCTCTAGAGAGCTCAACCATGACTCAAGAAGAAAAAGAAAAAATATTTCACTGGATTGGAAAGGTGGAAAAGAAGATGGATGGGGTGGAAAATAAGATGGATGAGATGGAAAATAAGATGGATGAAAATAGGAAAGAGATGAAAAAGAATATGGATGAAAATTGGGAGAATATGAAAAGATGTTAAAATTGCAAAATTTCATGTCTTCTGCGATCTTACATGCCCTAGATGAGAGACTCCTTAAAGGAGATGTCAAAATACAAGGAAATCATGAAAATGTAGAGGAAATAAATATTGAGTCCCAGAATCATGATTATTCATCACTTGAAGATACACATCATTGAGGTTTCAATGTAGCACCAAGGAACTACTTCATTCCAAAGATCAATATGAGGAAGTTTGATGGTAAATATCCTATAAGATGAATATTCCAGATGGAGCAATACTTTGATCTACACCAAGTTCCAACCTTACAAAAGTTATATATTGCATCCATGTATTTAGAAAATGATCAAATTATTTTTTAACAATGACTTTGTGAAAGAAAAAAGAATTATATTATCTCTTGGTCCATTTTTACGGTTGAATTGATATCACAATATGGGGATATTAAGAGCAACACATTCTTTATTAAATTGATAAATCTTCGACAAAAGGGTCCAATTATAGAGCACATTCAACAATTTCAAAAGCTCAGTCTCGAGGTAAAGAACATTCTTGAAGATAATTTGTTATATCTCTTTATGGGCACTTGAAATGAGAACATTCAATATGAGATGCATATTTTCGAACCTAAATCCCTAGAGCAAGCTTTTAGTATGGAAAGAAAAATGGAAAATAAAAATATGGCTGCGAGAAGGGTGGCCACTAGCAACTATAGAGAGCACTATGTTCCCTCTCCTAAACTCACTCAGCCTACAAGGTTGACACCTCAGCAAATGGATGAAAGAAGAGAAAATGGACTATGTTTCAATTGTGATAGCAAATACAATAAAGGGCATAAATGTGATGACAAGAAATTATTATACATAGATCGTGAAGAGGAAGAAGATCAAGAATTGGAACCATCACAAGATAGAGATCTAGAAGTGACTATTCCAATGATTTATTGTCATGCATTGGTTGGCATCAGTACTCCACAAACCTTCAAGATACAAGGATACATCAAAAATAAAAAGGTAACAGTTTTGATTGATTATGTTAGTACCCACAACTCTGTCAATTACAAATTAGCAAAATATCTCAATTGCTTTATATTTCCAGCACCAGAGTTTCAAGTAATGATTGCAGATGGAGGTACCCTAAATTGTTCTAGGAAGTTCCATAGTATTAAGCTCAATATGGGGGAGTATTTCTTTTATAGTCCAATGATTGTCATGCAAATGGGTGGTGTTGATGTTGTATTACAAGTCCAATGGTTACAATAATTGGGAACAATGGCCCTTGATTTTCAAGATCTTTTCATGAGAGTTTCCTTAGAAGGAAATTGAGCTTAGAGGTATCCAAGGGAAACCCTATAAGGTGATAAGATCTAATAGCATGACAAAATTACTCAAAAAGGGACACCATGGTAATTGCATAATTTTGCTCACTAGATGTTCAAACATCTATATCCTCTACTCCAGTGGATCTCCAAATGGTTATCAACAATCATTCCAAGGTATTTTGGGAGATGCCTAAAGGCCTTCCACCTGCCTAAGATCATGATTATCCTATTCATTGTCAACCTGGAAGTGTACCATCTCACAGTAGTCCTTACATGTATCCATATGCACAAAAGAGTAAAATTGAGCATATGATCCAAGAAATGTTAGAGGTTGGCATCATTCAACCTAGCCAAAGTTATTTCTCTTTACCAGTAGTGATGGTTATGAGGAAGGATGGTTCATGGTGTATGTTTCCAAATTATAGACATCTCAACAAAATGACTATAAAAGATAAATTTCCTATTCCTTTCATTGATGAATTATTAGATGAATTGCATGGAGAAAAATTCTTTAATGAGTTGGATCTTTGTTTGGGATATCATCAAATAAAAATGAGGCAGGGAAACATTCCCAAAACATCCTTTAGAACACATGAAGGTCATTATGAGTTTTCAGTTATGCCATTTGGACTTACCAATTCACCTTCAACATTTCAGAGCTTGATGAATTATATTTTCAAACCCTTCCTTGGAAAATTTGTGTTAGTATTTGTTGATGACATACTAATCTACAGTAAATCATGGGAAGAGAATGTACAACATGTTGACAGAGTATTATAACTTTTGGAAGAGGAACAACTTTATGCAAATCCTTCCAAGTGTGCCTTTGGGATTCAAGAAGTGGAATATTTGAGTTATACTATATCTCATGACAATGTAAAAGTGGACCCTAATAAAATTAAAACCTTGAATAAACTTAGAGGATTCTTAGAATTGACGGGTTATTACCACAAGTTTTTCAAGAACTATGGTCAAATATTGGCACCTCTAACAACATTATTAAAGAAGGAATCATTTTATTGGACTCGAGAAGCAACCAAAGCTTTTGAAAAACTTAAGGAGGCTGTGTACAACTCCTATCCTAGCCACACCTGACTTCAAAAAAACATTTATTGTGGATTGTCATGCCTTGTGCCATGCCATTAGTGTAATTTTAATGCAAGAAGGAACAACAGCCTACTTAAAGGAAAAACGTACTCAAACCCTTTTATGAATAAGAAATGTTGGACATACTACACGCAGCTAAGAAATGGCACCCTTACCTAATAGGAATACTTCAAAGTAAAAATAGATCATGATAGTTTGAAGTACTTCTTGGAGAAACAATTATCTTTTGAAGAGCAACAAAAATGGGTTATAAAGATGTTAGGTTATGACTTTGAAATTATCTACAAGAAAGGAAAACATAAAATTATGGTAGATGCACTTTCAAGGAAAGAAGAAGAAACAGAGGGTTCACTATCTGTTATTTCTATTATGGAAATTGATTGAGTGGAAGAATAAAGGTAGAATGGAATTAAGATCAAGATGTGTGAAAAAACATTCAACAACTACAAGAGGACACCAGTGCATTAGATAAATTTGTATGGAACAATGATTTGCTATGGTATCATGATCACCTATATTTATGTAATTATTCCCAACTCAAATAGAAGGTCCTTTTAGAATTTCACACTTCTCCTCTAGGAGGACATTCGGGGATTTTGAAAACTTACCATAGGATCAAGAAGGATTTTTTCTGGGAAGGTCTTAAAACTGATGTTCAAAAATTTGTGTCTAGATGTGTGCTTTGCCAATAGAATAAGGGAGAGACAATTAATATGTCGGGTCTCCTACAACCATTAGTTATACCAAGTCAATGTTGGGAAGAAGTTCCAATGGGTTTTATTACAGGTTTACCCAAATCTGAAGGAAATACTATCATCATGGTAGTAGTGGATCAATTGACAAAGTATGCCCATTTTTTCTCTCTTTATCATCCTTTTAAAGAAAGTATAGTAGCCGCAACATTCATGAAAATGGTTCAAAAGCTACATGGAGTCCCCAAGATTATTGTAAGTGACAGAGATCCAATTTTTACTGGAAATTTTTGGACTGGATTATTTTTTGGTTTGGGTACTCAGTTGGCTCACAAATCATCGTATCATCCTCAATCTAATGGGAAAATTGAGATTGTGAATAAATTTCTAGAAGGACATATTTGTTTCTTTCCATCTGATAAATAGACACAATGGGTAAAGTGGTTTCCCTTGGCAGAATGGTGGTACAACACATCCTTCCATACTTCATAAAAAATGTCCCTATTTTTGGCACTCTATGGATATCATCCTCCATCCATCACGTCTCCCTTGAAAAGGACTACAAAGGTTCAGGCAATGGAGGACCACATAAAGCACCAACAAGAGGTTCTCAAACTATTGAAGGACAACTTGGTTAAGGCAAAAAATAGGATGAAACAACAAGCAAATCAACTTCACAGTGAAAGAGAATTTGAAGTAGGGGATTGTGTATTTTTTAGGCTACAACCATATAAAAAAAATGCCCCTCAATAAAAAAAACAAAGACAATAAATTAGCACCCACATATTAAAAACATGGTTAAGAACATGTGTTTCCTCTTAAGAGGTCACAGGTTCAAATCTAGAGGGGGGTAGGGTATGTATACCTTCGTAGACTTTACCAGTTAAATCGTTGGGCGAAGGGGGGTCCCTTGTCCCACAAACAAGGGGGTCTCATACACCAATTTGGTGTGTTGGATTGGCTGTGACCTTAAAAATAGATTATTATTATTATTATTATTATTATTGTGGCCCTTATAAGGTGTTGCAAAGGATTGGAATTATGGTTTACAAATTATTACATTTCTAGTGTTATATTTCATTGGAAGTATTGAATTATTACGTTTCTAGTGTTATATTTGTATTTATATGTAGGCTAGAACCCTTCATTGTAACCTTTCATTATAATTGTACCCTTTGTCTCTTATATATATACCAAGGAGACCTAGTCTTAGGGTCATCTCATCTCATCTTGTACAATGAATGTAATGTAAAAGGAGGTTTCCCCCTCGAAGTGGACTATTATTAATTGATTTTTTATCATTCTCAAGGCATTGGTTCATAACACTAAAACTGCCTTTCTTCGTGGAGATATTCAAGAAGAAATGTTTGTGCATAAGCCACTCACATTCGTTCAAGATGGACCTACACCTTTGGTATGCATGCTTATAAAATCTTTGTATGGACTCAAGCAGGCACCTTGTCTTGTGTTGATCTAAAATATTGTTGTATGGTCTTAAGATCAACCTCACGAGGATATGAATCCCACTTTTAGAGAGGTGGTACTCCTCTTTTTCTTATGAAATTGCAAACAAAAATATAGCAAAGTTTGAGAAGTGTCGAGCTTTTGAAAAAAGTTAACATTCACATTCAGAACAATACCTGAGATTGGGACCATGTATCTTTAAAAGAAAATATATACAATATATTACAAAGTAAATAAACCAAATGAGTATGATAAATAAGAGGATGCAATTTCCATAATGGCATTCACAAAGACAGTAAACAGTATCCACATTAAAGAGATAAGAAAGATGGGCAGCATATATAAGTGAACTTTAAATGATCATTACATTAAACACCAAAAAGATTATGATGGATTAAACATTTGGAAACTCAAGCTTCAAATCAAAGTCTTTGAGAATACAATAATGTAGTATCCCAAGTAGTTCTCTCAGAGTCTCAGAAAATAATATAAGTCTTTAAATACAATGAAAATGTCTTTACAGAAATGATTTTCATTCTCCCTTCAAAGAGGACTGGGACGAGGCTACTGTGGACCATTTTATTGCACAATTTGTAGGTTGGTAAAAGCTTGACCCAACTACCAAATGGAGACAACGTAGAGAACACCTACCCAATGTCACCTTAGGCATGTATTCTCGTCACTTTAGAGATGAAAGAATCACCTCAAGGGGGGAATCTCGGGTGACCCTAGGAGGAAATGAGATGGAAAGTGGAATGATGGAAGTGGGTCCCCTATAGGTCAAGATACTAATAATGAAAGGGCTTAAGAAAGGTTCTTGGTGGTAGCCAATGGTTTCCAAGAGATATGAGTACCTGCAAAGAGTGGTGTACCTGCCCCAGACACAAGAACAAGCCAAGTATATGCGTATAATGTTAGGTGGAAAGACAAGTTAATCTTGTTGTCCCTAATTGCAGAAGTAAACAAAAGTATATATCAGCAACAAAAAGATAGTAATAGCTGCAAAATAAAGTTTCTTAAAACTTAGTGAAAGGTACAAGAGAAAAGCTAGTAAATTGACTAGTTTAGCTCAAGAAGATAGCATAAAACTTTAGCAAACATGTAAGGTTCTTGTAAAAAAGTTTCGTAGAAATAAATATCAGCCTTATGGATGTAAAAAACAATTTATTACAGAAAATAGATCAGCCGTCAAAACTTTCCAATAATCCACCCAAAAAGTGTGCTAGCATTAGTAGATTAATGTGGCAAACTCTTAGCAACATTTGACAGTTGAGTAGAGAGTTATTAGTGAAAATGTATTAGGGTTTCTACAGCCCTAATGGTTGTAGATGAAAAGTTATAACAGCAGCAAGAAACACATAGCCAATTGAGAAGCCCTAGTGGCTCAACCAAGCACATAAAGCATAGAATTGATTCCAAATTTGACAATCTCAAAAGAGTGATTTTTTACGTTTATCGAGGCACATATTTTATATATCCCATGAAAAAATCAGATTAGTTTCTTTAATATTTGGGTGAATGGAGTCTTTAAACATAAGTTGGATCAAAAATATCCCTAGGGGTGTAAATACTCTTACTCCCTAGGGTATTCTAATCCAACTAGGGTAAAGTTTAGGAGGGTATACACACTCATATTCCTCCTACCAACCCTTGCAAAATGACTTGTAAACTTAGAAAATTAAATGAATATTAGTGGAGGGTGTATCCAACATACTCCTCCTAGGGTTTAAACCAACAATAACCAAGAAAGAGCAAGAAATAACTAAAAATGCATATTTTTCCTTTCCAATTTCAAGAAAGAGAGAGATCAAACCCTAGTTCACCAAGAAATTTACCATGCAATGGCAAGAGAGAAAGCCTCCAAGAGGTGCACACCACCTTATCTCATCCAATCACCAAGAGATAACACCAAAAAACATTTTCACAAGAGATAAACACCATAAATCCTCAAGCACAACATAAATTTCAACCAAGTACTTCTCACAATGGGAGAGTTATGTTATGAAATGAGATTCAAATGATCTCTATTTATACAAAATGTCTAAAACATAGTTTGTCCACATAGTTTAGGGTAAACACAAAATAAGGGGGCAACAACCCTTATTTTTCCCCTTTACACAAATAATAATATTTAATTTCTACTTTGCACATGAAAGAAAAACCCGAAGTAAGATGTCACCCCTCTAGGGAGACGTTTTGACACTTTTCCAAGTCATAAGAGAGAAAGGTGGAGGTCATCGGGGATTTTAGAGCCTCCTCTTCATGCGCCAAAGTCTCTTCCTTAAATTCATGCCTCCTCCATTCAAATAATTTCAATTGTCAATGAATAACATATCCATCACCATCAAACCCTAGACCTAGGTGATGTCAAGCCCCAAAGAGTGATGTTTTCACATCCTAGGCAAGTTGTTTGGGTGATAGGGGCTAGGTGAGGTCATCCATGATGTTTTATAGGCCTCCAAAGGCATGTCTTCATCATATGATATGCAGTCCCTTGGAATCCAACCTATGGGCTTGAATCCCCATGGAAGACCAAGCTAGGCTTGTTCCTCCAAAATTGTCCACCAGCTGGGTCCTGCAAAGACAAATGGATACGCCCTCCAAGGATCTCAATTCAAAGCATCATGATGAGTAAATAAAACCAATAAAATATCCATATAAGCATGTACATCCAAACTACCTCATCAAAATAAACTAATTCTCAAAGACCCTATGCACTTTACCAAGTTTGAGTATGGGAGGGTTGACAAAATGACCTACTGGGTGAATCGTCCCTTAAGTTTAGGCGTGTTTCCCGAGGGAACCTCCTTATAAGTCGTGTGGATGATGTGTTATGGACGAGGGGGGAAATTTTGGGCATGGGGTTCATGACATACAATGGGTTGTAGCATCTCACTTATGGGTGCCTTTGTAGAGGGTGTGATGCACCTTCATTTTCAATGCATCCTTTTTCCAAACCCATTCATTTCCATTAATTAATTAATAGTCCAAAACCTTGGGTACTTCCTAGAATGAAATAGATTAGATTGGGGGCATCACCACAAGGCCACTTGAAGCTAGAGGTACACAAAGTACTATATGCAAGGAAAGAAAGGGACACCGCATGAGAGTACACACCTCAACAAGTGGGGATATTTATATGTATGTGTTTTCTTTTGCAGGTCTTTGATTTTTTAAGAGAAGCATTTCATTTCTCTCAAGACCTCTTTGGGAGAGAATATGGAAGGTTCATAATAATGCTTCATTTTTTTTTCCATCCACGAGCCTCTGGGCCTTCAACCCCTTCTTCCCATGAAGTGAGGGACAACCCCTTCTTGGGTTAGTACACCCGAAAAAACAAAAAGGTGAGGAGATGAGGGGATGAAGTGTGGAAAGTGGAAAGTATGGTTTGGAATGGCACAATGACTCGTCAAAAGGACCTCCCAGTAGCATAAATATCCCTAAGGGTGACCCACTTAGTAGGGCGCAATGTCAACCACCAAGGTGAAACAGGGAAAGGAGCATAATGTCCAAGAAAATGACACATGATCAAAAGCAATAATAGATGTAAGAAACTTGAATGCCTCAAATATTGAAATGAGACTCACCATAACACTTGACTTGTACCTCATGGAGCAAGATCCAATGTCTTCTGAAAGGCCAGCTGATGAGGTGGATACCGTCATCATCAACCTGGAGCATGGTGGTGAGGTGGGTCTCCATCTATGCAAGTGGACATTGTTGGTCAATTTGTCTCTTGGTACTCCATGTCTGCAACATGAGGGCCTCGAGACATCATCGCTTTAGTTATCCCACAAAATGGGGATAACATCGGGCTCCTACTTGGGGACATGTGCTCACCGTAGAGTGCATGAGAACCGCAAAATATTCTGGTAGACATGTTCCTACAATGAAACAAAAAAAAAAAATGTAAAATATAGGGTGGTTCTATCACCCTTCTTCCATATACATCAAAATAAAAAATGAAACTAATCTAAAAAAGAAAAATTTTAGCATTTTTACAAAAAATTCTAAAATAAGCAAGAAATCAATAAGCAAGTAGAGAAAAATGAAATATGAAATGCATCTAAACGAACATGAGAAATCAAGATGCAAATGCAAGGAAAGCAAGACGATGTACCTACTTACTTGGGGCCTGGGCCCTAAAGAAGTCAAGTGACCTGAACATAGGGCCGGAAAAGAGACCCATCCACAGGTAATGGCAAAGTTGTCAAATAATACTTGTATGTATCGGACTTCTTCCTGATGATGTAAGGGCCAAGCCATGAGGTATCATCCTTTTGGTAACATATGGGCTTGCCCTTCTTCTTGACCCACATAAATGCAAGGCTTCCTTCACTATAGTTGATGTAAGGTATATTCTCAGTGTATGGATAGGAAGGAGGTTCTATGTTGACTACCCTTTTGATGGATTCTCCGCGCTCGTTATCTTCTTTCTTCAATATTTGGATAGACCCTGGCTCTTTCCACTGGAACTTTCCAAGTTTTTCTTTGTATTCATTTGTCCTTGGGAAGATCATTTCTATGGATTCCTCCTACATAAAAGGAAAGTTCTATGGATTGCACTCAATGGTTTTGGGACTTCATCAAACTCATCTTCACTCGTACAGTCAGGACCGTTGGGATCAGTCACATTCTTTTCGGATCGCTCTCAACTGTATAATACCTCAAAAGTGTCATCCCCCATTGGAATGTGTGAATGGGTAAGGTCCATGCTAAGGAAACCCCCAAGGGAAATAGACCAAATCATAGATAAGAGCATTCCCCAAGCATCTAGAGCATCGATCACCACTATATTCATGAGGAGGTTGATATGTGGAAATTCAATTAAAAATACCTCAACGTCCTCGCACGACCCATAAACCTTGACCCTTTTTGGATCAATGCCACATACATTTCCATAGGGTCGGGTTGTCTTCAAATCGAGTTGTTCCATTACTTTCAATGATATGACATTTGTTGAGGCCCCTAAATATACCATACAGTTGTTAAATCGGGGGCCATTCATGCCCAATGAAAGATAGAAAGGAGGATTACTGTACTTTTCCGATAAATATACATGGTGTTCAAAATAATCATAGGATCTTCCTTTTCAGTCGACAATTGTAATAACTTCAAGACTTCCCTTCTTACAGAATGGATCTTGCACATTTCTGTTATTGGAACCATCATATTCAATTTTCCAAACATGGTTGCAATGTTTATGTTCAACTAAATCCCATATGTGGAAGTTGGCTTAGGAAGCAACTCATGTACCGATGGTGGAGGTGGTGGGACCACCTTCTCTGTAGATGGAGGAGGAGTGGTAGACTATGATGGAGGGTTTGAAGCTTTATTTCTTTTGGTGTATGTCAAATATTCCCTCTTCCTTATTTCCTTCCTTTGATCTTCTGTCAACTGATTAAAGGCCTGAAGTCTCCCCTCTCTTTCCCCCTGTCTTCTAGCTTCGTCAATCTGTTCTTGTGTGACTTATTCATTTTTGGAAAGTACAAATCATATCCATGAAGTTCGTATTGTCAGAAGAATCTTCATCTCATCGAGGACACTCATCTTCTCTATGAAGCTCTTGGCATGGAGAACACCACGGTGTTTGTTCTATGTCAACCATTCCAACCAGTTTCAAAATATCATGGACCTATGCTTCTTGTTGAGACCTTGGTTTCCAACCAATGGCATCTCTTTGTTGTCTAGAAAACTGAGGTCTCGGGGAATATTGATTTCTTTCCATAACATTTAATTGGCCCATGATTTGATTATGTTATTAGACAAATTGAGTACTCATCTAATCTATCTTCTTAGTCAAGAGGGAAATCGGATCAGGAGCACTGCTACTGGAAGCCTTAGTCTTTGTTTCTTCTTTGAGATGAGGATACTGAAAAGCATCAACCTTTGATTCAAGGAGATTTTCATCAATCTCCGTAGTGTACTCTTTGGCTTCTGCCAAATAAATGGGCTTCTTGTCCTTCAAAATAAAGTGAAATTACTCTTCAAATGCATTCACATATAGGAGACAAACTATCGTTGCAGTACGACGAAAATATGTCAAAATTTGACTATATAATTTTTCGAACCTAGTGTCAAACTCGTTCACTGTCTCGTTCCCCCTTTTCTTTATCTGATTGAGTTGAGCTACAAGAATCCCATTGTCTTTTTTTCATTGTTCATTTTTTCTTGAATAATTCATCTTCGTAAGATGCAATGTGTTCGTCAGATAACCCTCTGAACCACCTCTGGGCATATTCAGTCAAAGATGAGGCTAGTAGTCACATGGATACATCCTCATGTACCACTTCTGCATTTTCCATGTCTCGGCATATGACATAGAGATGATCATATGTAGTGATGACATTGTTTCCCGAAAACTTTGGCAACCATTTGTGAGACTCTTTCAGCATTGTGTTGGGGTATCCAGAGATGGTGGCCATGTTAAGGGGTTTGTAAAGGTGTTTTCCCCAAGGGTGAGCCATTGGAGAAAAGGTAAGAGTATTGTGGAAAAGGGTTTTGAAAACGGGACACTTGAGGGGAGGCCTTCTTCGGTAAACCTTAGAAGGTTTGAACATCCCTAGGGGGAAAGGATTAAGGGAAGAAGGGTTCTAGGAAAGTGGATTCGACACATGAGCTTCAAGAAGAGCTCATCAAAAGTGAAAAGGAAACGTACTTTAGGTGGAGTCGCCAAGAAAGCTAGGGAAGAGGATTTGGGATAGCTTGCCAAAGAGTCATTAGGGTTTGGAAGAGGATTCAAAATCCTCCCCGGCAATGGTGCCAAAATGTTATCACACAAGTTGTAAGTTGGGAAAATCCTGACCCAACTACCAAATGGCGAAAACTTAGAGAACACCTACCCACTGTCACCTTAGGCAAGTATTCTTGTCACTTTAGAGATGAAAGACTCACCTCAAGGGGGAAATCCTAGGTGACCTTAGGAGGAAATGAGTTGGAAAGTGGAATGATGGAAGTGTAGCCCCTATAGGTCAATATGATAATCATGAAAGGGCTTGAGAAAGAGTCTTGGTGGTAGCCAATGGTTGCCAAGAGATATGAGTACCTGCAAAGAGTGATGTACCTGCCCGAGACACAAGAACAATCCAAGTATATGTGTATAATGTTGAGTGGACAACAAAGTTAATATTTCTGTCCCTAATTGCAGAAGTAAACAAAAGTATATATCAGCAACAAAAATATAGTAATAGCTGCAAAATAAATTTGTTTAAATCTTAGTGAAAGGTACAAGAGACAAGCTAGTAAATTGAATACTTTAGCTCAAGAAGATAGCATAAAAATTTAGCAAACATGTAAGGTTCTTGTAAACATTTTCTGCAGAAATAATTATCATCCTTATGGCTGTAACAAACAATTTATTACAGCAAAGAGATCAGTCTTCAAAACTTGTCAATAATCCACCCGAAAAGTGTGCTAGCCTTAGTAGATTTATGTGGCAAACTCTTAGCAATATTAGACGGTTGAGTAAAGAGTTATTAGTGAAAATGTATTAAGGTTTCTGCAGCCCTAATGGCTGTAGATGAAAAGTTGTAACAGCAACAAGAAATACATAGCCAATTGAGATGCCCTAGTGGCTCAACCAAGCACATAAATCATAGAATTGATTCCAAATATGACAACCTCAAAAGAGTGATTTTTTACGTTTACCAAGGCAAGTATTTTATATCTCCAAAGAAAAAATCAGATTAGTTCCTTTAATATTTGGGTGAATGGAGTCTTTAAACATAAGTTGGATCAACAAGATCCCTAGGGGCGTAAATACTCTTACTCCCTAGGGTATGCTAATCCAACTAGGGTAAAGTCTAGGAGGGTATACACACTCGTATTTCTCCTACCAACCCTTGCAAAATGACTTGTAAACTTAGCAAATTAAATGAAGCTTAGTGGAGGGTGTATCCAACATACTCCTCCTAGGGTTTAAACCAACAATAACCAAGAAAGAGCAAGAAATAACTAACAATGCAGATATTTCCTTATTAATTCCAAGAAAGATAGAGATCAAACCCTAGTTCACCAAACAATTTACCATACAATAGCAAGAGAGAAAGCCTCCAAGAGGTGTGCACCACCTTATCTCATCCAATCACCAAGAGATAGCACAAAAAAACAGTTTCACAAGAGACAAACACCATAAATCCTCAAGCATAGCAAAAATTTCAGCCAAGTACTTCTCACAATGGGAGAGTTATGTTATGAAATGAGATTCAAATGATCTCTATTTATACAAAATGTATAAAAGATAGTTTGTCCACATAATTTAGGGTAAACACAAAATAAGGGGGAAACAACCCTTATTTTTTCCCTTTAAACAAATAATAATATTTAATTTTTACTTTTCACATGAAAGAAAAACGCTAAGTAAGACGTCACCATTATAGGGAGACATTTTGACACTTTTCCAAGTCATTGGAGAAAATGGTGGAGGTCATTGGGGATTTTAGAGCCTCCTCTTCATGCGCTAAGGTCTCGTCCTTCAATTCATGCCTCCTCCGATCAAATCATGTCAAGTGTCAACGAGTAACAACTCCAACACCATCAAACCCTAGCCCTAGGTGACGTCAATCCCCAAAGAGTGACGTTTTTCCCCTCCTAGGCAAGTCGTTTGGGTGATAGGAGCTAGGTGAGGTCATCCATGATGTCTTCTAGGCCTCCAAAGGCATGTCTTCCTCATCTGACATGCGGTCCCTTGGCATCCAACATGTGGGCTTGAAGCCCCATGGAAGCCCAAGCTAGGCTTGTTCCTCAAAAACTACCCACTAGTTGGGTCTTGCAAAGACAAATAGATACGCCCTCCAAGTATCTCAAGTCAAAGCATCATGATCAGTAAATCAAATCAATAAAAAAATCCATCCAATCATGTACATCCAAACTACCTCATCAAAATAAACTAATGCTCAAAGACCCTATGCACTTTAACAAGTTTGAGTATAGGAGGGCTACCAAAACGACCTATTGGGTGAATTGTCCCTTTAGTTTAGGGGTGTTTCATGAAGGGACCTACTTCTAAGTCATGTGGATGTTGTGCTATGGATGAGGGGAAAATGTTTGGGCATGGGGTTTATGACATACAAGGGGTTGTATTGTCTCACTTATGGGGGCCTTTGTAGAGGGTGTGTTGCACCTTCATTTTCAATGCATCCTTTTTCCAAGCCCATTAATTTCCATTAATTAATTAATAGTCCAAAACCTTGGGTACTCCCTAGATTGAAATCGAGTAGCTTGGGGGGAAGCACCACAAGGTCACTTCAAGCTAGAAGTACACAGAGTGCCATATGCAAGGAAATAAAGGGACACTACATCAGTGTACACACCTCAACAAGTGGGGACATTTATATAATGTTATCTTGCTTTTGCATGTCTTTGATTTTTTAGGAGAAGATTTTCGTTGCTCTCAAGACCTCTTTGGGCAAGCATCTAGAAGGTTCATAATTAGTATTTTATCATTTTCCAGCCACAATTCGATGGGCCTTAAACCCCTTCTTCCCATGAAGTGAGGGACAACCCCTTCTTGGGTCAATACACCTAAAAAACCCAAAAGGTGAGGAGATTAGGGGATGAAGTGTGGAAAGTGGCAAGTATGGTCATGAATGGCACGATAACCCGTCAAAAGGACCTCCCAGTAGCATATATATCCCTAAGGGTGACCCACTTACTAGGGCTCAATGTCAACCACCAAGGTGAAACACGGCAAGGAGCATAATGTCCAAGAAAATGACACATAAGAAAAAGTAGTAATAGATATAACAAACTCAAATATTGAAATGACACTCACCATAATACCTAACTTGTACCTCATGGAGCAAGACCCAATATCTTTCGGAGGCCAACTGATGTGGTGTATACCGTCATGATCAACCTGGAGCATGGTAGTGAGGCAGGTCTCCATCTATGCAAGGGGACATTGTTGGTCAAGCTATCTCTTGATACTCCATGTCTGTGACCTAAGGGCCTCGAGACATCATCTCCTTAGTTATCCCACAAAATGGGGATAACATCTGGCTCCTACTTTGGGACATGTGATCGTCGTAGAGTTCATGAGAACCACAACATCTTCTTGTAGACCTATTCCTACAATGAAACAAAAAAAAAAAACTGTAAAATCTAGGGTGGTTCTATCACCCTTTGTCCTTATACATCAAAATAAAAAATGAAACTAATCTAAAAAAGAAAAAATTTAGCATTTCTTCATAACTTTCTAAAATAAGCATGAAAACAATATGCAAGTAGAGCAAAATGAAATATGAAATGCATCTAAACTAACATGAGCAAACAAAATGCAAATGAAGGGAAAGCGAGATGACCTTCCTACTTACCTAGGGCCTAGGCCCTAAAGAAATCAAGTGACATGAACATAGGGCCGGAGAAGAGACACATCCACTGGTAATGGCATCTTTCTCCCATCCAAAGCTATCAAATAAAACATTTATTTATCGGACTTCTTCTTGAAGATGTAAGGGCCAAGCCATGAGCCATCATCCTTTTGTTCATATATGGGCTTGCCCTTCTTCTTATCCCACATAAATGCAAGGATTCCTTCACTATAGTTTATGTAAGGTATATTCTCAATGTATGGATAAGAAGGAGGTTTTGTTTTGACTTCACTTTTGATGGATTCTTCATGTTATTTATCTTCTTTCTTCAATATTTGGATAGACCCTGGCTCTTTCCCTTGGAACATTCCAAATTTTTCTTTGTATTCATTTGTTCTTGGGAGGAGCGGGTATATGGAGTCCTCCTGCATAAAAGGAAAGTTCTCTAGATTGCACTCAATGGTGTTTGGGACTTCATTAAACTCATCTTCACTCTTACATTCGGGACCATTGGGATCAGTCACATGTTTTTCGGATCGCTCTCGACTGTATAATACCTCAAAAGTGTCATCCCCGATGGGAATCTGTGCATGGGTAAGGTCCATGCTAAGGAAACCCCCATGGGAAATAGACCAAATCGTCGATAAGAGCAACCCCCAAGCATCTGGAACATTGATCACCACTATATTCATGAGGAGGTTGATATGTGGAAATTCAATCAAAAAGACCTCAACGTCCTCACACAACCCATAAACCTTGACCCTTTTCGAATCAATGCCACATACGTTTCCATAGGGTCGAGTTGTCTTCAAACTGAGTTGTTCCATTACTTTCATTGACATGACAATTGTTGAGGCCCCTGAATTTAGCATATAGTTGTTCAATCGAAGGCCATTCATGCCCAATGAAAGATAGAAAGGAGGATTATTGTACTTTTTCCGATCAATATACATAGTGTTCAAAATAATCAGAAGATCTTCCTTTTCAGTCGACGCATGTAATAACTTCAAGACTTCCCTTCTTACAGAATGGATCTTGCACATTTTTGTTACTGGAACCATCATATTCAATTTTCCAAACATGGTTGCAACGTCTATGTTCAATTGAATCTCATCTGTGGAAGTTGGATTAGGAAGCAACTCATGTACTAGGGGTGGAGGTGGTGGGACCACCTTCTCTGTAGATGGAGGAGGAGTGGCAAGTTGTGATGGAGGGGTTCAAGATTTATTTCTTTTGGTGTATGTCAAATATTCCATTTTCCTTAGTTCCTTCATTTGATCGTATGTCAATTGATTAAAGGCCCAACGTCTCCTCTCTCTTTCCCCCTATCTTATAGCTTCGTCAATATGTTCTTGTGTGACTTATTCATTTTAGAAAGTAAAAATCAGATCCATGAAGTTCATACTGTCAGAAGAATCTTCATCTCGTCGGCGACACTCATCTTCTATGTGAGGCTCTTGGCATGGAGAACACCACGGTGTTTGTTCTATGTCAACCATTCCAATCGGTTTCAAAGTATCATGGGCATGTGCTTCTTGTTGAGGCCTTGGTTTCCAACCTATGGAATATCTTTGTTGTCTGGAAAATTGAGGTCTGTGGGTAGATTTATTTCCTTCCACGGTATTTAATCGGCCCATGATTTGATTATGTGCTTGGACAAATTGAGTACTCATCTGATATGTATTCTTAGTCAAGAGGGAAATTGAATCAGGAGCATTGTTACTGGAAGCCTTAGTCTTTGTTTCTGCCTTGAAATGAGGATATTGAAAAGCATCAACCTTTGAGTCAAGGATATTTTCTCCAATCTCTGCAGTGTACTCTTTGGCTTCTGCCAAAGAAGTGGGCTTCTTGTCCTTCAGAATAAAGTGAAATTTCCCATCAAATGCATTCACATATAGGAGATGAATTGTTGTTGCGGTAGGATGACAATCTGTCAGAATTTGACTATATAATTTTTCAAACCTAGTGTCAAAATCAGTCATTGTCTTATTCCCCCTTTTAATTATTTGATTGAACTGAGCTACAAGCATCTCATTGTATTTTTTTCGTTGTCCATTTGCTCTTGATTAATTCAGAAAAATCTTTGTAAGATGCAATGTGATTGTCAGATATCCCTATGAACCACCTCTAGGAATATTCAATCAAAGATGAGGCTAGTAGTCACATGGATACATCCTCATGTTCCGCTTCTTCATTTTACATGTATCGACCTAAGATATAGAGATGATCATCTACAATGATGACATTGTTTCTTGGAAACTTGGGCAACCGTTTGTGAGACTCTTTCGGCATTGTGTTGGGGTATGCAGGGATGGTGGCCATGTTAAAGTGTTTGTAAAGGTGTTTTTCCCAAGGCTGAGCCATTGGAGAAAAGGGAAGAGTACCGTGGAAAAGGGTTTTCACAACGGGAGACTTGAGGGGAGGCCTTCTTCGGTAAACCTTAGAAGGTTTGAACCTACCTGGCGGGAAAGGATTAAGGGAAGAAGGGTTCTGGGAACGTGGAGTCTCCAGATGAGCTTCAATAAGATCTCATCGAAAGTGAAAAGGGAACATCCTTTAGGTGGAGTCGCCAGGCAATCTAAGGAAGAGGCTTTGGGATAGCTTGCCAAAGAGTCGTTAGGGTTTGGAAGAGGATTCAAAATCCTTCCCGACAACGGTGCCAAAATGTTATCGCACAAGTTGTAGGTTGGGAAAATCCTGACCCAACTACCAAATGGAGACAACTTATAGAACACCTAACCAATGTCACCTTAGGCAGGTATTCTCGTCACTTTAGAGATGAAAGAACCACCTCAAGGAGGTAATCCTAGGTGACCCTAGGGGAAATGAAATGGAAAGTGGACTGATGGAAGTGTATCCCCTATATGTCAAGATGATAAGCATGAAAGGGCTTGAGAAAGAGTCTTGGTGGTAGCCAATGGTTTCCAAGAGATACAAGTACCTGCAAAGAGTGATGTACCTGCCCAAGACACAAGAACAAGCCAAGTATATGCGTATAATGTTAGGTGGAAAAGAAAGTTAAGCTTTCTATCCCTAATTTCAGCAGTAAGCAAAAGTATATATCAACAACAAAAATATAGTAATAGTTGCAAAATAAAGGTGTTTAAAGCTTAGCAAAAGGTACAAGAGATAAGATAGTAAATTGAATAGTTTAGCTCAAGAAGATAGCATAAAATTTTAGCAAACATGTAAGGTTGTTGTAAACAAGTTCTGCAGAAATAATTATCAGCCTTATGGATGTAACAAACAATTTATTAAAGCAAATAGACCGGTCATCAAAACTTACCAATAATCCACCCAAAAAGTGTGCTAGCCTTAGTAGATTAATGTGGCAAACTCTTAGCAACATTAGACAGTTTAGTAGAGAGTTATTAGTGAAAATGTATTAGGGTTTCTGCAGCCCTAATGGTTGCAGATGAAAATTTATAACAGCAGCAAGAAATACATAGCCAATTGAGACGCCATAGTGGCTCAACCAAACACATAAAGCATAAAATTGATTCCAAATTTGACAATCTCAAAAGAGTGGTTTTTTACGTTTACCAAGGCAAGTATTTTATATATCCAATGAAAAAATCAGATTATTTCCTTTAATATTTGGGTGAATGGAGTCTTTAAACATAATTTGGATCAACAATATCCCCAGGGTGTAAATACTCTTACTCCCTAGGGTATGCTAATCCAACTAGGATAAAGTCTAGGAGGGTATACACACTTGTATTCATCATACCAACCCTTGCAAAATGACTTGTAAACTTAGAAAATGAAATGAAGCTTAGTGGAGGGTGTATCCAACATACTCCTCCTACGGTTTAAACCAACAATAACCAAGAAAGAGCAAGAAATATCTAACAATGCATATTTTTCCTTACTAATTCCAAGAAAGAGAGAGATCAAACCCTAGTTCACCAAGCAATTTACCATCCAATACCAAGAGAGAAAGCCTCCAAGAGGTGTGCACCACCTTAGCTCATCCAATCCCCAAGAGATAACACAAAAAATCATTTTCAAAAGAGATAAACACCACAAATCCTCAAGCATAGCGAAAATTTCAGCCAAGTACTTCTCACAATGGGAGAGTTATGTTATGAAATGAGATTCAAATGACTCTATTTATATAAAATGTCTAAAACGTAGTTTGTCCACATAATTTGGGGTAAACACAAAATAAAGGGGAAACAACCCTTATTTTCCCCCTTTACACAAATAATAATATTTAATTTTTACTTTGCATGGGAAAGAAAAACCCTAAGTAAGACGTCACCCCTCTAGGGAGACATTTTGACACTTTTCCAAGTTATTGGAGAAAAAGGTGGAGGTCATTTGGGATTTTAGAACCCCCTCTTCATGTGCCAAGGTCTCTTCCTTCAATTCATGCCCCCTCTGATCAAATCATGCCAAGTTTCAATGAGTAACAACTCCAACACCACCAAACCCTAGCCCTAGGTGACGTCAAGCCCCAAAGAGTGACGTTTTGACCCTCCTAGGCAAGTCGTTTGGGTGATAGGGGCTAGATGAGGTCATCCATGATTTCTTCTAGGCATCCAAAGGCATGTCTTCGTCATCCGACATGTGGGCCCTTGGCATCCAACTTGTGGGCTTAAATCCCCATGGAAGCCCAAGCTAGGCTTGTTCCTCCAAAACTACCCACCAATTGGGTCCTACAAAGACAAATGGATACGCCCTCCAAGGATCTCAAGTCAAAGCATCATGATGAGTAAATCAAATCAATAAAAAATCCATCTAATCATGTACATCCAAACTACCTCATCAAAATAAACTAATGCTCAAAGACCCTATGCACTTTATCAAGTTTGAGTATGGGAGGGTTGATAGAATGACCTATTGGGTGAATTGTCCCTTAAGTTTAGGGGTGTTTCCCGAATGGACCTCCTTCTAAGTCATGTGGATGATGTGCTATGGATGATGGGAAAACGTTTGCGCATGGGGTTCATGACATACAAGGGGTTGTATTGTCTCACTTATGGGAGCCTTTGTAGAGGGTGTGTTGCACCTTCGTTTTCAATGCATCCTTTTTTCAAGCCCATTCATTGCCATTAATTAATTAATAGTCCAAAACCTTGGGTACTCCCTAGAGTCAAATCGATTAGCTTGGGGGGGAACACCACAAGGCCACTTGAATCTAGAGGTACACAGAGTGCCATATTCAAGGAAAGAAAGGGACACCACATGAGTGTACACCTCAACAAGTGGGGACATTTATATAATGTTATTTTGCTTTTGCAGGTCTTTGATTTTTTAGGAGAAGATTTTCGTTGCTCTCAAGACCTCTTTGGGTGAGCATATGGAAGGTTCATAATCAGGATTTTATCTTTTTCCAGCCACAAGTTGTTGGGCCTTCGGCCCCTTCTTCCCGTGAAGTGAGGGACAACCCCTTCTTGGGTCAGTACACCTAAAAAACCCTAAAGGTGAGGAGATGAGGGGATGAAGTGTGGCAAGTGGCAAGTATGGTCAAGAATGGCATGATGACTCATCAAAAGGACCTCCCAGTAGCATATCTATCCTGAAGGATGACCCACTTACTAGGGCGCAATGTCAACCACCAAGGTGAAACAGGTCAAGGAGAATAATGTCCAAGAAAATGACATATAATCAAAAGCAATAATAGATGTAACAAACTCAAATGCCTCAAATATTGAAATGACACTCACCATAATATCTAACTTGCACCTCATGGAGCAAGACCCAATATATTATGGAGGCCATCTGATGTGGTGTATACCATCATGATCAACCTGGAGCATGGTGGTGAGGTGGGTCTCCATCTATGCAAGGGGACATTGTTGGTCAAGCTGTCTCTCGATACTCCATGTCTGAAACCTGAGGGCCTCGAGACATCATCTCCTTACTTATCCCACAAAATGGGGATAACATATGGCTCCTACTTGGGGACATGTGCTTGTCGTAGAGTGCATGAGAACCGCAACATCTTTTGGTAGACCTGTTCCTACAATGAAACAAAAAAAAACTGTAAAATCTAGGGTGGTTCTATCACCCTTCGTCCATATACATCAAAATAAAAAATGAAACTAATCTAAAAAAGAAAAAAAATAGCATTTTTAAAAAAAAATCTAAAATAAGCATGAAATCAATAGGCAAGTAGAGAAAAATAAAATATGAAATGCATCTAAACTAACATGAGCAATCAAGATGCAAATGCAAGGAAAGAAAGATGACCTACGTACTTACCTGGGGCCTGCGCCCTAAAGAAGTCAACTGACCTGAACAAAGGGTCGGAGAAGAGACCCATCCACTGCTAATGTCCTCATTCTCCCATCCAAAGTTGTCAAATAATACTTTTCTTTATCGGACTTCTGTGAGCTTCACTTAAGCTGGTAAGTTGAAGAAATTTTTTTTCTTTTATGTGATCTTCACTTAAGCTCGAGACTTTAGCTGAGAAAGTACTCACAACTTCTCTGTAAAATCCTTCATCAGTTTCTAGGTCCTTTTGCAGGTATTTCTTGAAATTGTGTATTCCTGATGAAAAACAAGCAATACTTTGAGCAAGGTCCCAAATTTCTTGAATTATATCAATTCTTTTATGTATGGCATCATCAACATATTTTTGTATTTCTTGTAATAAACTTGAAAAGCCTTTATATTTATTGTTTCTTTATAGAACATTTTCTAACACAAGTTCAGGTTGGATTGAATTCAAAGCCTCTGGAAACAATGGTCATGGTATCAAGGCAACTTCTAACTGTTTTATCCTTTGTTTCAACTCTGAATTTTTTTTTTTTGTATTATCAATAGACTGCTTCAAAGCTTCTCTAGTTGCTTCGTGAAACTGTGCAATTTTTTATGGTGCAACTCCATCAAAACCAATTGATGACTTCCATCTTTTCGGTGACTTCTTATTTTTAATATTGACTTTTTACAATAATATTTTTTTAGATTGACGATTGTAGGCCATGTGATGCAAAGTAACAGCTTCCTCTTCGAATATTTCATGTTATTGGGTAATCAGGGCTTCAACAATTTCCCTGGTTTCTAGTAGTCTTTGTGCATACCAACTAAGTTCTTCAATGATCTCATCAATATCCATTTCTCGTGGAATTTCCTAGATTTTAGGTATGCTTAACCCTATTGTTGATGTATTTCTTTTTCTTTTGACAGAAGTATATGAAATATGATATTTTTCAGGACTTGTTTTAGGTGGGTCTTTATCACCACCATCGCCTGACCCTCCAGTTGATGTGTTTATCATCTCCATACCACTGATTCTATTATTTGTTCTTGATGGAGTACTCTTTTGGGACGTTGTTGGTGAATTAGGGTTTTTATCTGTCACTTCCTTGACATGTTGTCTATGACCTTCATTTGTGGTGTTTATTTCTTCTATATCATTTGAAACTTGGTCTGTCGTGATTTCACGGAGATCCAAATTATCTCTCCCACCTTCTTGAAATTATTCAACTTTGGTGAAATATGAAGAATGCCCAATCAATTTCATGTGTGTAGTGAATTTATTATCTGTCAAAACCCTTAACAAATTTGGCTTCCTTTAAGCTCAGTTGTTCACGATGTCATGTCAATTCATCAAGGTGGGTTATATGATTCACAATAAATTCTCCAATTTTCCATGGTAGGGGTATGAATTGTTTTTTTCCTTCTATCATAAAAGAAATGGGCTCATGTTTTATATTGTCTGTACATTTACTCGATGAAAAGTCTATCTGATACATAAAATGGGAGTAGAAAATTCTTTGCTTCACCACCAAATAGTCAGATAATAGTAAATTCTTCATAAGTTTCATAAGTTCCTTTCCCAGAGAGAAAGGTAGTTGCTTCAAGAGATAGTCTCGATGTATTAAAACCAAAAATTAACTTTTTAAACTCTGAAATAAAATTGTTATAGACTGGATAAAAATTGAATTGAGATTTGTGCCTATACAAAGCCGAATACCATGCATAAACTAGTTCTATCTTAAAATCAACATGTTTTTCCCTCAACAAATATTCAAACATGTGACCATAAGCAATGACACAGTTGAGGTAAGAAGTCATGTAGAATTTTTTAGTCTTTTTTAAATTGCCAAGATGGAAAGATAACATGGCCCTCATGTTATCTCCATCTCGGTATACATTTATGTCAAGGATCCTTGGAGATTGTATAAAGGCTCTTGGTATACATTTATGGAAGATTGTAAGATGGAGATTGTTGAAAGCCTTGAAGAATCCTTGAAGGAGCCTTGACATAAGGGGACCACTTTGGAGTTATATATATTCATGTCAAGGCTCCTTCAACGCTCTTCAAGGCTTCTTCAAGTGGACATGCCATCATCACTTTTAGGGGCTTCTGGGATTTTCTTTAGGGATTTTTCTAAGGTTTACATCAATGACAATCAATTTTCCAACAATATCCCCCTTTGGCATTGATGGAAACTTAGTAAAACAATCATGCTCCTCCTGTCTTCGTGCTATGATCCCAATGATTGTATTGTCCTCTTGTCTTCATGTTGACTCCCCTTGTCTTCATACTTCTAGTTTTACTGTTTTTCTCTCCCCCTTTGACATCAATGGCAAAGGGTAACTCCCCCTGACAATATTCCCCTTTTTGTTCTTGCAAAATCTTATGGAAATCAATTTGGAGAAGAAATTAATCCCAGTTTTTGTCGAAGATACTCAAAGGTATCCCTAGGAAGAGGTTTTGTGAATATGTCTGCAATCTATTATTTTGTCCCAATGTACTCCAATTTGATATTATTTTGTGTGACTTGTTCCCGCGGAAAGTGGAACTTAATAGGAATATGTTTGGTTTTGGAATACGACATTATATTCTTGGAGATGCTTATAGCATTGGTGTTTTCATAGAGTATCGGTATAGGCTCATCATGTCTCACTTGTATGTCTTGAATGGTTTGCTTCATCTAGATAATCTGAGTACAATATATTGTTGTTGTGATATATTCTACTTCTATTATGGATAAGGATACTGGAGATTGCTTCTTTCTCAACCAGGACACTAAGCAGTCACCTAAGTAGAAATTTGATCCACTTGTAATTCTTTTGTCATCAATACTTCATGCCCAATCTGCATCCATGTAGGCGACCATAGTTAACTCATTTCCTTTCGGATACCATATCCCAAAATCTGTTGTTCCTTTAATATATTTGAAGATCCTTTTCACTGCTAGAACATGGGTTTCTTTTGGTGCTACTTGAAATCTTGCAACATGTCCAAATGCTTGCATTACATCTGGTTTTTAAGCTATCACATAGAGTATAATACCAATCATTGATCCGTAGAGTCTTTGATCCACTTCTTTAGATTCATCATCTTTTCTCAACTTGCAACCGGTAACCATAGGAGTACTCACAGGTTTACAGTCTTCCATTTTGAACTTATTTAACATTTCCTTGATGTACTTGGTTTGGAAATGAAAATGTCTTCATCTAGTTAAGATATTTGGAGTCCTAAGAAGAAATTCAACTCCCCAACAAGGGACATTTCAAATTCATTATGCATATCCTTGGAAAACTTCAGACTCAATCTATCATCATCACTTCCAAAGATGATGTCATCAACATACACTTATATAATAATCATACTGCCTTGATCCAATTTTATGTCGATGTTACTATTTGCATTTCCCTTTCTGAATCCTTGTTGTTGTAAGTACTTGTCCAATATTGAGTACCAAGCTCTCAAAGCTTGCTTAATTCCATACAGAGCTTTCTTCGATCTGCAAACATAGTCTTCATTTTCTGATAGTAGAAACCCTTCTAGTTGTTCTATGTATACTTCTTCTAATTATCCATTTAGAAAAGTTGATTTTACGTCCATATGATACACTTTGATTCTTTTGGATCATGCATAATCCAAGAACATTATGATTGCTTCCATTCTGGCCACAGGAACAAAGGTTTCCTCAAAATATATTCCTTCAACTTGAGCATATCCTTTGCAAACTAGTCTTGTTTTATTTTTGGTTACGTGTCCATCTTCGTTTAACTTGTTTCTAAAGACCCATTTTGCCCCAATCACATTTTTGCCCTTTGCTCTTGGAACTAGTTCCCACATCTCATTCTTCTCTATTTGATTTAGTTCTTCTTTCGTAGCCTTGATCCAATGTTCATCATTTTTGGATTCCTCAAATTTACTTGGTTCAACTATGGACAGTAATGAAAAATATCCTTGTTCAAGTGTTTGTGCTTGCTTTCTTCTTCTCGTTTCTACTCCAACGCTTCTATCTTCAATGATTTGTCACGGTGGATGATTCTTTTGAACCCGACGATTAAGTGTACTAGAAGGTGTCTGAAAATCTTATTGGTTGTTTTCTTCTTGTTCTGCTTATGGATGCTTCTATTCTTGTTTTTGTTCTTCTTCTTCCTCTTCTTCTTGTTTTAGTTCTTCATTTTCTTGTTCTTCAAAGATGTTTGAATTTCTTCTTTCCTTATTGGTCTTCAACAAGTTCGTCTCATAAAATTTTACATTGATGCTTACCACTATCTTGTTGAATCTTAAATTGTAGCACTTATATGCTTTGATTTTGCATGAGTACCCAACAAATATGCCTTTGTCCACCCAAGAGTCAAATTTTCCAATCTTCTTGTCTTCCCTTTTTATGTAACACTTCCTTCCAAACACTTTAAAGTGTTTGACATTGGTTGGTCCTCCTTTACATAACTCATATGGAGGGTTATCACTATTCCTTATTATCAATCATATGTTCAAGATATGAACGGTTGTATGCATTGCTTGTCCCCAAAAGATATCACTTAGCTTGGAGTCATTCAACATAGTTCTGGCCATTTCTTGTACAGTTTTGTCTTTCCTTTCAACAACTCCATTTTGTTGAGGTGTTTTAGTTGTTGAGAATTGTCTTTTTATTCCATGTTCTTCATAGAAATCCCTGAATTCATTTGAAGTAAAATCACCTCCATTTTCTGATCTTAAGCATTTGATTTTCAAATCAGTTTCATTTTCAACCATTTCCTTGAATATCCTAAAACATTCAAAAGCTTTTGACTTTTTCTCAAAGAAGCAAACCCAGGTCATTCTGGTGTAGTCATCAATGATTAGCATGAAGTATTATTCACCATCCAGTCCTTTTATTCTAGTGGACCCACATAAATTTGTGTGTACAATCTCCAATGGTTTGTTGTAGAGTATTCATTTGTCTTGAATTCAACTTCTGTTTGTTTTCCATGTTGACAGTGCTTGCACATAGTATTCGTTGGCTTTGTAATTTTTGGAATTTCTCTTATAGATTGTTTCTTATTGATCTTGACAAGATTATCAAAGTGTATATGGCCCATTCTATTATGCCAAAGCCAACTTTCATCTTCTTTTCCCAAACAACATCTTTCCTCTTTGATATCATTCAAGATGGATGTGTTGTTTAGAGTCCTTGATATTGTTGCCACTAGTTTGTCTGATACTTCTTTCCTTATTTCACATTATTTTGAATTAAATATAAGTTTGTCTCCACGATCACACATTTGGCTCACACTTAGCAAGTTATGCTTCATATTTTCAACATGTAGGACATTTTCTTCCACAACATCTTTATTTCCAAGACTGATTGTGCCTTTTCCTATAATTTTGGTTGAGTTATCATTTCCAAATGTGACAGACCCCTCTTTTTCTTTCTTTAACGTTACAAATTTGTTTTTTTATCCAATCATATGTTTTGAGCATCCACTGTCAATATACCTATGGATTCTTCTATTTTGGTCTTGTAAGGCAAACCCACACTCCTCAACCTTCAAATCTTCTTGCTTCCTTTTCCAATTTCTATGTTGTTCCCTTATATGATTGAAAGGAACATGTCAAGTTTCCCTTGAACAAAATATCAAATCACTTCTGCAATTTATGGCTATGTGTCCAAAATTGTTACATTTGTAGCATTCAATTTCATAACTCAGAGCACTAAAACAGTTATAATTTATTTCAAATGCCTCACGAGACTTCCTGGGATAATTGCCTTCATAATGATGCTTTAGATTTTCATAACTACTTTTGTTCCAGGTGTTTTTTCCCTTTGCATAGGCTCTACAATTTATGGATTTATGCCCAAAATTATTGCAAGAATAACACAAGCTAAGAAAAATACTTTGGTAACTAGGTATGGGTGGTCTTCTAGTTGGTGTTGTTCTTCTAAAACCGTGATCTTCTTCTTGGGTCTTCTTCATTGTTGGTTGTTGATTCCATGTTCCTCTGAATGCACGATCTTCTTCTTGATTCTTCTTTATTTCTTATTTTTGTATGTACTCCTTTAGAGGCTTGCATTCTTCTTTCTTGATGAAACCCTTGATAGTATCTACATAACTTCTTTGCTCTGCTTCATTTCTTATCATCATAGAGCTTGAACCCTCACCGGTATTATTTTGTTTGTATCCAAGTCCAGACTTGTTATAGAATGGTTTTTTTAAATGATTTCATCCATTATTTTGGTGCTATTGCCAGAATTTAGTTGGATGTCCTTTTTATGTAGTTCATTTCTTAGTGAGACTATTTCAGCTTCCAAATTCTCTCTTAGTTTCTTCTTTTCTTCCAGTTGTCTCTTGAGTCTTTCTTCGATCACTTTGGATTCTTCCAACTGAATATTTGGATCTATGATAGTATTCATGGCTTCTTCAGAATTTTTGCTAGCGTTTTGAAATCCTTCCTTCAGTTTACTTAAATCTTCATTGAGAGACTTGTGTTTCTTCCTTACTATTCTTAGATCAATTAAGGCACTCATCAATTCTGCCTCAAGATTCACTTATCCTTCTTCTTCATCGTCTCCTTCATTATTTTCAATAGTTTCCTCTTGAGCCTCTAATGTCATGAAGAGTACTCTTCTTGATTCACTGTCACTATAATCATCTTCATCGAATGAGGATCTATCATCTTTTGAATACAAGATTTTCTTTTTCAAAAATCTTCCTTTATTTATTTCCTTGTCTCTTTTATGATGTTTCTTTTCTTTCTTAGGAACTTCTTCTTCATCATTATCTGAACCCCTTGCATAAGGAAATTTGGAAGAAAAATGGTCTACTTTGCCACATTTAAAGCATTTGAAAGGAAGCTTACCTTTGTACTTGCAAGTTCCTCTTTTCAGATTTCTCACAAAGTTGGTTTTTTCTTCATTGTTTGAATCATCACTATTGTTGGAGTAGGGTTCTGACCTTGGCTTGTTCGTTCTTGTCTTCTTGGAGGATTTTAAAGTTGTTTCCCTTGTGGATGGATTTTCTTGTTCTACTCTCATTTCATATGTTGTAAGTGTTATCTCCTAAAATAAACCTGTTAGTTTTATTTTGAGTCTTAGGTGATAGCATGGTCATGATAAAAGGTCACATTTAAATTTTTGAGCTTAAGAGTTCCAAGTATAGGGAATAAGTCATAAATTCCAAAGAAACAAAGGGATTTGTCATTCATTATGTTTAAAAATCAAGAAAAATCTTTTCGACGGCTAACCGTTGTTTACAAGTATGAGGTAAGCCCCCGAAAGTGCAGGCCAGCAAATTTTGCCAGCGCATCAGCCAGAGCCCAAATGTAGAAAAAGTGCAGGTGTCTTCAAGTTATGATAATTGTTTTGATGTGCGACTTGGCATGACTACACGATCTTAGCTCCCGGTTTGAAGACAATCATTCATTTATGGCTCTAGTCCTCGCACAAGACATTTGAAATCTCTTTCTTTTCAAAGAAATCGCCCAATAATGATTGCAATTACCTAATTTTCTCCAGATCTTTGTCACCATCGATATCAAGGTAATCATTCCAAATTCAAATTAGTCGATGCATGAGTTCTTATAAGAAACATTGGGTTTTCTACATTTGGTAACAAGAAGAGTTTTCTTCGTCGCCTCATATTTCCTCCATTGATGAGATCTCTTTGTTTCAGGTGCTTTGATAGGTCATTTTGTTTGCTAATAGTTTTGCATATGGGTCGAAAGCAAGGTGGTCCTCTAAGGAATTGGATAATGTCCAATACCTGGAATCTCATCTGGATATCCATCAGATGTTCTCAGATGTAGGCTACCTCACATATTTCTAGAAATTGTAGGTTGGATAACATCAGGGTATCACAGAGACTTTTGCAAAGACCTATGATGGGTGCAAGGTGACAATTGGCCCCTTGGAGATGTAGATTGATGAAGCAAGCATAGCAGTTGCTACAGAAATGCCAGGAGAAGGACAGAGATGGTTCAAGACAACCATCACTAAAAACCTAGAGTTCAGACCATATCTAAAACCAGAGTTTCAGGATATCATTTGGAAGAACGACATCCCTACATCACACCTGGAGAAGAAGTGGCAGATTATGCTCAAGGCCATACAGGTCTACATAACCTGTGAGGGGAGATATGACAGGGTGATGTTATATCATTTCAAGCGGATGGATCATTTTACAAACAAAGTTCCACTCAATTTTCCATATTACTTCCATAGAAGCCTGACCAGAATGTCTCATAAAGTCTAGGCTGAACCAAACAAAATCCAGAACACTCTGTTCCATTTTGGCCTCATCAAAATGATAATTATGGAAGAGCTCAAAAGGAGAGAAAAGACCTGGGAATATCTCCTCTTTTAGGGAGGATTTGAGTTGGAGACTCAACCTGAGCATAACAAGAAGAATTCAAAGAAGAAGTCTCTGACACCTCAAAGTAGTTCAAGGAGAAGGAGAGCCATCACTCCAATGCAAACAGAGGAACCAGTATCCAGTTCCAAACAGAAAAGAGAAAAGAAGAAGTTGGTTTTCAATGAAGCTGCAAAGCAAGCTTCACCCAAGCAGACCAATTTTCTAAACCTACCTTACTCAGACTCTGAATCTGAACCAGCTGAAGAAGAAGCTCTAGATGATCAGACTATGGAGCCAGACATGGAGGAAACACCACAGATCGAGGTGTTTATCAGTTTTGATGAGGGTGAAGCATCTACCAAGAAGAAAATCAACAAGTCAACAAAGATTCAAAAGTTGAAACAAAATATATCAAAGCAAGAGTTGTTAGAGAGGGTTATCATGGCCAGATATGAAACCATGTCAAAGAATGTTTCCAAGACCAGAGAGGCCTTTGAAAGGCTAGCACTCGTACATGTGAAGGAAAAGAAGAAAAGTAAGAAGATAATGAAGCATGATCATAAGTTGAGGAAGATCGTCATATATTTGAAGACCAAGATCAAAATGATGACAAAAAAGCCAAGAACTCATTCTCGTCTTTAGGTTTTAGCTGCAACAACTGAAAACCTACATCAAGAGTCTTCCAAATAATGTAGGGCAGACTCTAATTTTGAAGTATTTTCTTTTTGTCAAATCCAGGACTTTCGGCGGCTAACTCACACTTTTCAAGGAAAATAAGTCATCGAATCCCAAGACTTTCGGTGGCTAATTCCACCTGTCCTTGGCCAGTAAGCTGCCAAAACTACAGAAGCAGAGGAAAGATAGATTTGGAGCTCGAGACAAAGATTTTTGAAGATAAGTGATTAAAAGAAATTTCAAATGAATTTCTACATGCAATTGGGAAAATTGTTTCAGATTTTTTAGGAAAAATACAAGGTAAATAGGTTCATGGTTATTCTACAACTGTTGAAGGTCATTTCCAGTTGTTGGAAAAAGACACCAGTCATATCATCACACATTAGAGCATTCGTGCAGTTGTTGAAGACTAAGAAGACTGAAGACAAATCATTTTGTTTTGGAAATGGATTTCATCCACTTTTTGTAAAAGTTGTTGTGTTATTTCTATTTTTAGCATATCATATCCATTCTTTTAGGATCTGAAACTATTTTGTTAAGGCTATAAATCCTATGACTCTTGAAGAAGAAAAAGTTCAACTTTGGATACTATGCATTGCTTGTACTCCCAGAATTTTCATAGCATATCATAATATAAGCTTCTTTTGCCTATTATGTTCAGATTTACCTCTTGTCCATTCTATGCTTGTATATGAATGATTTATTTTATTTCTTATGTTTATCTAGTGTCTGAGAACTGTCATCTTGTCATTACATTGATAGACTAAACATTGCAAGTATTATTTTCTTATAACATTGGCCATTCATATATATTGTTTATGTATGTTTCTAATGATGGTATAAGATCTATCCACACATTTACCTTTATTGAATCCTCTGAACAGAGTTGGCTAAAAGCTTTGTCTATGTGAATATGTATATGCATGTTTTGATTGAGTAAACCTTGTACCAGTCATCCAACTTGATCCACTTGAGTAAACATTGAGAGAATAGTTAAGTTATCAGGCTTCTTTGATCTACAACCTAGAAGAACTCTTGGAGTGATAACAGTAAGTATTCCATGTAATTCATCCATGTTGAACGTATCCAAATCTTGTCTTTCTTCTAGAGCTGATATTTTAGGGTCAAATCTCATTGGGAGTTATCTCAGTATCTTTTGCACAATAATTGAATTTTCAATTTTGTATCCTAGTCCTCTGTTAGTATTCACAATTTCTTCAACTCAAATAAAATAAGTTGCAATATCTTCATCTTCCTTCATTCTTAGATGTTCAAATTGTCCTCTATAAGTTTGAAGCTTGGCCCTTTTGACTTTAGCATCTCCTTCATAGACATTTTTGAGCTTGTCCCAGATTTCCTTTGTAGAATCACAATGCATAACTTTAACAAATTATGAACCTATTAGACCACTTAGAATGGAATTCATAGTCTTTGAATTGTATTCACTGTGCTTTTTCCCAACATTATTTGTTGTAGGAGAATCTAGTGCAATGTATCCATTTACTATGGCTTGTCAAACATCAAATCCTTGTGCCTACAAAAATGTTCTCATTCTTATGCACCAAAAAGCATAATTTTTCCCATCAAACAATGGTGTTCTTTTTTGGGGAAATTCTCCTTACTTATCCATGATTTTCCTTCTAGTGGTTAGACTATTCCTGAAGGAACCTGCTCTGATACCAATTGTTAGAATATTCACCAATATTGAGAGGGGGTTTGAATCAATATTGAGCACTTTTTACCATTAAGCACATCATATAAACATTGACCATTAACAATGCCATTCATCATCACAAAAAACCATACACAAAACACAGGGATTTTTTACGTGGAAACCCAAATGGGAGAAAACCACAGAATGTGTTTCTTATATCATGTTAAGATTAAATTCATAAGAAGCACCAAATTCCAAGATTCTCCAGAACCAACTAGAATGAGACACCAACCCCCTAATTTATAGACACCAACCTAAAGGAATCTCCAACTCCCTGATTTACTAGCACCAACTAGAAGGAGGCACATACCCCAGCTGGAAGGAATAACCTACTCCCTAAAGAATAGGAACCAACCTGCTGAATGAAGACACCAATATTCTCAATTGAGCGCCAACTCAATAAAATATCACCAATCAAAGATCTTCATACACAGAGTACTTCTGACTTTAGATGCATGCTTCATTCCGTAGACAACCCTTCAAACCCTAGCAAGCCTCATCACATCATTCCCAAAATGTAATCACTGACAGCAACATCCACTCACGAAAACGTCCATTAACGACAACATCCACTCGTGACAATTTCCATTGATGACAACATCCACTCACGGTAGCATCACAACCTCATAGTAGTTCATATGACAACATCACAACCTCATAACATACCTTGAGAATAATGAATACCTTAATAGAATCCTTTAGACTTCCCTTGCATGCCAAAAAGACACCCCAACACCTTGAGTGCACCTCATACTTTATCTCTTCATTGGATTTACCAAAAAATGTGAAATAATCTTATATTTATCGTAATTCTATCCCCAAAAATTACCTGAGCAAACCTCAATTTTCTGGCTGGGTTATCGGATGGAAAAACTCATATCTCCTCATTCATAGGGAGTTAGAGGGACTTCCATATATTGTTGGAAAGGTATCATAATAAGATTTCCAACTATGTAACTTGTGCTTCCATTTGAGTTAGTTATGTAGGGTAAAAATTCCCTCAAATATATGGTATCCAAATAGACCAAAAATTAATACTTTCAACAATATCCATCTTGCAATCTTTATCTTGGACATTTGTAGGCTTGTAATATTTATATTGGAAATATTGTGGGCTCCATTTGTGTACAACTCAAATTGGGCATGTGGAAACAACCACATGTTATCTCAACCCGTGAGGGCCATGCCTAAAAGATACACCATAAGGGGACCACTTTGGAGTTATATACATTTATTTCAAGGCTCCTTCAAGGCTCTTCAAGGCTTCTTCAGGTAGACACATCATCATCACTTTTAAGGGCTTCTGGCATTTTATTTATGGATTCTTCTAAGGTTTACATCGATGAAAACCTATTTTCCAGCAACAAATGCAGTAGATTCCATACCAATAATATGGGTGAACAACCATGCAAATTCTTTGTATGGGTATTTTAGTGAAGTTACCTCAATCCTGGAAGCAGCGGGCTTCTTGCTTGGGTCTTCCAAATAATTCTTAGAAATATCTCCCCTCCTTTATGTTGCTGCAGAAATTCATCGGCCTCTTCATTTTTAAACCCTAAGGTAGGTGTAGGGAGTCGTAATATTCTGAAAAATGTTCAAGGAGCTAGAGAAATGGGTTGATGTCCTTGTAATTATATTATTATTTTCTTAGAGTTGAACTTATCTACACACCATTGAACAATTTCTTTGAAGTTTGTTACTTCTCGAACGCAACCTGCTAAATCTATACCTAAAGTCCAAATCAAGGTCGTTTTCTTCTTGGCCAGAGAAAGAGACTTGTAATAATTGTATGCCCCTAGACCATTGAAACTCTTGATTCTCATTCTGAAGTGTGTTTAGTGTATCTCCGCAATACAACTCTTTTTTCTTACTTGACATTGTTTTTTCTGCTTTTGGTTTTGACAATAGGTGGCGCTACTGTCAATATTTATAGCTTGGCATATTAGTTTTTATTTATTTCACCATGTATTGTCTAGATAGTTCAATCAATCATAAATCTTTATAATATTGTTGGCTTGCATGAGATTTGAATTTATTGCAAGTTTTAACGAATGTTTCGTGAATTTAATTACGACATTATGTTTACACAAGTGGAAGTTGATGTGGCGGGGACAATAAATGTGATGGGAAGTAGTGATGTGATGTTGTGGCGGATGAAAAATGTTAAGTATGAGAGCATAAAATGAGAAAGTGCAAATTGTATAACACGGGACTGTGGATCTGCGAACCTGCAAACATGGATATGAGGAAGGGTAAGGAGGTCCGCACCAAAACTAGAAATGTGGCTAAGCATTGGAAATACTCATTTTTTGGATCAAATAAGTAAAAGGTGTGTTTTGGAGAACATGGGGCTTTGGACCTGCAAACCTAGAGACTATAAAAGGTTATCATATGGTAAGTGGCTCCGCATCCACTTTTTTGAAAATTGGCTAAGTGTTGAAAAGTGAAAAAGGTACAATTTGGGAAACGAAAAAGTGAGAAGTGTATTTTGGGGAATGTGGGATTGCGGACTTCGGACCTGTGGAGCTGGAGACTCAAAAAAAATTTGACGGATGGTATGTGGCTCTACATCCACATTTCAACAAAATGAATAAGTATGAAAAAGGTGAAAAGTGCATTGTGGAAGACGCGGAAGTAAGACTTGAAAAATATATGCGGCGTGATTGTGGACATGTGGATCCAAGACATATGCTACCCCTCCTCCGCATTACTTGAAAATTGGCTAAGTGTTGGAAAATTTTTGATAAAAGATAAAAATACTAAAGAAAAAAAAAAATTAAAGACAATGAAAAATCCTATAGATAGTTAAATGAAAACACAAATTTGATCACGAATGTGGATCAACATATGGCTCCAACTGTGGGACAACAACCCCCTGTTGGTCGTTGAGAATCCAAAATATTTTTCCATTGGGCCAAATAGAGTCAAATAAAATACAAAAGACAAACCTAAAAAATATATACAAAGAGTACCAGGAATGACTAAGTACAATTTTTTTACTAAGGAAGAGTCAACAGAAAAAGTGTTTCAGATACTTCCCATTGATAGGAAATGAATAAATTATTCCCTTCATATCCTTGAGCAAGTATGAATTATAGCCAATTACTTTTTCAATTTGATATGGACCGATCCAAAGAGCTTCAAATTTAGTATGGAATGATGGTTTTTTTTTTCTTTGTTCCACAACAAAACTAATTGATCCTTTTGAAAGTCCTTTGAAGTTGCACTTTTATCAAAATATTTCTTGACCGCTTCTTGTCTTTTACTCATTGTGAGTATTGTTTGTTCCCTTTGTTCTTCTAGTTGTAGGAGTTTTTTATATCTTCTTTGTATTGGTGATTGTTCCTCTTTTTCCTCACCATCTAAGATCGATGTCAAAGCATTTAATTCAACATGCAAAGGTAATATTGCTTCCCTCCCATATACCAAAGTATATGGATAATGCCATGTACTATCTTTTGGAGTTAGATGATTTTCCCATAGTGCATCTATCAACTTATTATGCCAATTCTCGTGGTTAGCTTCAATAGTTTTCTTGATGATTTGAATCAGTGTTTTGTTTGTTGATTATGCTAATCCATTTACCTGAGGGTAATAATTGGATGAATGTCCCATGATTATTCCATATTCACCACATAATTTTTTGAATTTTGATCCAATAAAAATTGAGCCATTATCTGTTATAAATTTTTCTAGTACGCCAAACCTGGGAAGAATATTTTCTTTCAAAAAATGAATTAATTTTTCTGAATTTGCATTTCTCAGAGCCATGACTTCTTTCCATTTTGTAAAATAGTCAGTTGTTGTGATAATATATGAATGGTCTTTGTTAGATTTAGGATTTATTGGACCAATCACATCTAAACCCCATTGAGCAAATGGTTTCTCCACCATGGTTGTCTGTAGCGACTTTGCAGCGCTTTTTTCTTTTCCTGAGAAAGTTTGACATGGGATGCATCTACGAACAAATTTGTACGAGTCATTGAACATAGTTAGCCAGTAAAAACCAACTCAAATGATTTTGTGGGATATCACAATTGGTGAGAAATGTCCACCACAAACCCCATTGTGAAATTATCGAATCACTTCTTTAGATTTTGAATTATTCGGACATCTTAACAATACACCATCATAATTTCATCAGAACAATACTCCATATACCATAACATAATGATTTTCTTTCATTTTCAAAGTTCTTCTCTCTTTTGAGGACATTTCGAGAGGAAATTGACCAGATTTTAAATAAAATATTATATATTTATACCATTCATAATTTTCCAAGCTTGTTCTTGGGACTATAGCACCAAATCTATTGGGAGGAGAAATACTTAAAGCTTCGATCCCTATCATGAATTTACATAGGCCCTGACCTTTGACAACTTTAAAAGTTTGATTTCTAAGTTATATTCTTGAAGTTTTTGGCCAACCTGTTTTCCCATCTTCCTTCCCTAAGTTGTTGATTCGAAATAATTTTGACCGGTGAATGAGGAACATAAGAATTGACATGAGTCGATAGAATATATGTTATGAAATGAGAAATTGCTCTCACTAGAGAAAGAGCTTGTTTCTCAATGATCGAGAAATTCAATTCATAATCATGTAATGTTTTTCTCATGAAAGTAATTAGGAGTTCTTCTTGCTTCTAATTTTTCTAAGTATAGAAGCAATGGTTTTGATCTGAGGAAAAACAATACAATATAAATCCTTTATTAAAATCTAGACTAATGAGCACAACGGCGGAAGTAATGGCTTGTTTAACTTCTGTGAAAGCCTTGTGGATTTTTGATGTTCATTCAAATGTGTGATCTTTCTTTAGCAACTTGTTTATAGGCTTGTCAATGGTAGCATAATTGGAAACAAATCTTTGAACAAAATTCATCTACCCGTAGAAAGACTACGCTCCATTTGTTTATGTTGGAGGATTGAGGTCGTGTATTGCTTTGATTCTTTATGGGTCAATATATACTCCTTTTCTTACAACATGTCCTAGAATTTTTCCTTTTGTTATAGCAATCAAACACTTTTTAGGATTCAATGATACTCCATACATTATGCACCTTTCAAAGATATTTTTTAGATGTCTGAAATGTATTTCTCTTGATTTGGAAAAAATTGTTAGGTCATATTGGTAATCAACCATGAATTTTCCAATGAATTCTTTGAAAGCGTGACCATTGCTCTCTAGAATGTTGCACCTGCATTTTTTAATCTAAATGGCATTTTGACATGAGTGTAAGTTCTCCATGGTGTTACAAAAGTTGTTTTTGGTTTTTCTTCTTCTGCTACAAGGACTTGGTTATACCCTAAAAACCCATCCAACCTAGACATTGATGCAGATCATGTGACTTGTTGAAGAAGCATTAACATATTAGGTAATGGGTAGTTATCTTTTATGTTGACTCGGTTAAGATCCCTAAAATCAACACACAAGTGGATTTCACCAATTTTCTTCCTTACTACTACTGGATTTGAAAGCCAAACTGAAGGTCTAATAGGAGAAATTATACCAGCTTTCTTTAATTTATCAATTTCTATCTTTACCAGAGGCTTTATCTTGGGAGTTATTACTCTAAACTTTTGTTTGAATAGCTTGGCTCCTTCTTTTAGAGGTATGATATGATGAAATATTGACTTATCGTATTCTTTTAAATCATCATAAATCCATTAAAAGACATCTTGAAAATATTTAACAAGCTCGGTATATTGATCAATCTCTTCCTTGGTGCAGCTCGTACCCAAGTTTATATACTTTGGTGATTCATGAGTACCGATGTTTATCTTATGTGTTTCTTGGACCTTTCGGACAGAGGGTTGTTTCAGTGGTTTTGAAATTTTTGTTTGGTCACCTCTTGTAAAGAGGGATTCCAAACTAATATTCTTTTTGGGGGAAAGTTTATGACTCTATTCATGAACTTCAACTTGTAAGTTCTAATCTTCTACTAGATCAACTTTAGTTATGGGATCATCATCTGTAAGAAAATTTACAACATGGTCATCACTTTCAAAAAGTTGTAAATATTCTTGATTATCTAGAATTGATGGTCGAAAAATAGCCTTCACATTATAAGTGCCTTGTCCTTGACAAAATTTTGTCTTAAACAGGGATGTGAATACTAGTAGTGCATCGACCTTTTGATTCTTTTCTCTATGAATAAAAGATATGTTGAAAGAATTGAAAGAATCCATGAACTTTCAAACCCTTTTTGCATAACATTTTAACTTTTCATTTTTGACCTTGTATTTCTTCCTCATGTTATTAATAATCAATTCTAAATCACCAGTGATCTGTAAGTTCTCAACTTTCATTTGAAGGGAATTAATCATACCTTGAATTAGTGCTTCATATTATGCTTCGTTATTTGTGAATGGAAATTCAAATTTGATTGTATGTGGGTGTATAACAGCTTCAAGGCTTTTAAAAATTATTCCGGCTCCATTTCTAGATTTAGGACATGCAGCATCAAAGGACATATTCCAATAGCCTTGAAAAGAGTTCTCATTTTCTTGTTTTGGAATGTTGAGTTTCTATAAATAAAAACAACATCATTTTCCATTCCAGCGTCAAGATAATTCTTCATCGACTCATTATTTTTTTCCCTCTAAGGAATAGGTTTTCTAACTTCTTTGGGAACTCTAACCATTGTTCCATTCTTGTGGGAAAACACCATATAACTTCCATCATTCATGATATAGCCTCCAATCATCAAGCACTAATATCTGCCAAGAACAAATTCATATGTTGAAGGAATATCTACCACTATAATAGTACATATTGTTGTGATATGAGGAGTCGTCATTATCCGAGCAAGTAAATCTTTAATTTCTCCATAGGTTGGGACTTTTCTTGAGTCAATAGCATAAATACTTCCATCAGTCTCATAGTTCTTTGTACGTTCCATTCCAAGTACTTGCATGACTGACAAGGGCATGATGTTGTTTGTATCCCCATTGTTGGCCCTTGGTTATGGAAGGAAGCGAGATCAAGGAAGGAAAGGTAAAATGAGAACTGTGCGAGAAACACAGTGACTGTCACTAGGTCGAAGTAAGCAAAAGAGCAGAAAAGATGGAGCGAAGTACGAAAAATCAAGTCGTTGAATGAAGAGATCAGGGATGACAGATCAGCTAGAGAAAAGAATCGTAGACAACTCAACAAGCAGAGAAAGCCACCATTGGATGCTTTGGAGCACCACGTGAGAAGGGAGGAAAGATAGGCTAGCGAAGCCCTGAAAAGGTGGGTCAAGTTGACCTAGGGTTTTAGACACCTAGGGTTTTGGGTAATTAGGGTTTGGACACCTAGGTTTCAACCGAAGGTTGTCGGTGAGGGACTATAATGTATAAATAGAGGTCGAGAGGACCTAGGTCGGGTTGGTACTAGTGTTGGGTATTGATAGTGATTATTGTTGGTTGAGAGGTTATTGTACTATGAGAGAGAGGAGTGTTGAGAGTGAGAGCCTTCTTGTATTGTAATATCTTCAGCTGGGTGCAGAGATCAAGTCCTGCAGCTGGGTGCGTAGGAAGGTGGGAGACAGAGAGAAGAAGAGAGAAGATCTGTTGACTAAGAACACATATCAGAACTGTAAGCTATATCTTAATATATCATAAGCACAGTTCTATGGACGTAGCCCTAGAGAGAGGGTGAACCACGTATATTTTGTGTCGTATGTGTGATTGATGTCTGGATCTCTGTCATTGTTATAATGTTATTTGCATTATTGTGTTAGATCAGATGTATAGTTGTGTAGAGTAGATTTAGCTGATAAGAGATATATGAATGTTGCATTATTGTTGTATTAGATCCACTTGATATTCCCCTAGTTGTAGACATCTCTGTCCTGCAACCCCCCTCTTAGCTGCTTCAGGCGAGACTACATCTGCTTCGCAGGTGTTGCCGAAAGGGCCAGTAGTTAGGGCTTGTTGGTGCGCTCTTGGAGTGAACCCTAGGTCTGCCCATGTCCCAACACCCACTATCAACTAAACAATTGTGCAACATAACATCATGATTCTCTATGGTGATATAGAATGGTGGGACTTTTCCTCTTGTTTTAGCTAATGAAAAGATTTGTTCTTGTTTAGAATTTATAATTGCAACTTCTATTCTTGTATCTGAATCATCAAGTATTCCTAAAAAAAGTTCTCTTTGTTGTGGTATCTTGACTACCTCCATAAAATGCAAAGTGATTATGAGTTTAGATAAATCATCTATTGTATTATAGGTTATTAGTTATGGAGTATTAGCCTAGTTAGCAACAATTTGTTGCATTGTTGTTTATGCTTGATTTGCTTTAGTCTTTTCTTTTTATAGTGCTTCTTTTGATTTAAACTTGTTAGCTTGTGTTCTTGTTTGGACAACATTTTCTTGCAAAATTTCAAACTCTTGTTGTTCATTAAAAATGTAAAAAGATGATTCCCCTTCATCAATCTATATTGATTCTAAACTTTCATCTTGGATGATATTTTATTCCTGGTCAAGTTCTTCGAAATTTTCTTCCTCAACAACTTCTTCTAATACAATAGCATTGGGATTCAGCGCTCTGGCTACTCTTGGCCTTTGTTCATCATTTTTTCCCATCATTTATTATCCTCTACTCTTGGTTAGGATTTATTCTTTGTTCCTGAGTAGGAACTCTTGGGTTTTGATCTGTTGGAATAAAATTTTCAGCCCTTCTTAATCTCGTTAGCTCATTTTGCATATGTCGAATAGTCCTATTCATTTAAGTTATTTCCAATCTTTGCTTTGTTTCTTGGGTCATAAATGGTTCATTCCTTACATTTCGGATAACACCTTGGAGGATTCCCCCACCAACTCCTCTTTTTTCAACATTCTTCGAAGTTGATGCTCCTTGATTCGCTATAGTAAGGTTATCCATTTTCCTTTTAACTTTTCCAAGGTTAATCTTAGGGTCAACATTTGTTTCTATCGTGATTTCTTCCATTTCGGTTGCTTTTCTCATAGCTCCATCTAATTCTTATATTTGGGCATCTCTGATAACATATTTTACATTTGTGAACATTTCATTTTTATAGCATCTGAGTATAACTCGATTATTTGGTTTTTTCTCTTTTGGAATATGATTTAGCATCTTGAAAAAACGCAAGTTGAAATCTTTGATTCTCTCTCCCTTTTTCGTAGCCTGGATCTATCAATGTCTGTAGAAAAACTCCCACCATTACATCATCATGCTCTATTAGATGAATTTCTCACATAGCCAAAAATTGGTTCTTATGTCTCTTTGGCTCCATCACTTCGTCTCCTGAAAATACTAGCAAGACTCCTTATGTAAGAGTAGGTAATTGGTGTTGTTACCCTAGAAGATTGAGTGGGCTATTTATAACCCTTCTTCGTGGGATTCTTTGTCTCTTGTGTCTTTCTTCTTGATTCTCAGGAATTTCATTTATTTCTTCTTTGTCACCCATTTTTTTAGTTTCTCTTGTCTTAGTCTTAGAAATTTCTCCAACTTCAAAATTTTGAAGTTGTTTACTTTTACTTCTTGTTATTGACCCTTTGTATGTTTCCAGTCTTTTCTTAATTTCCAACTCTTTGTCTTTGTCTTCTTGCGATTTCTCTTTATTCTTCATGAGCAAGAGTTTTCCATGATATTTCTAGTTTTTCTCAGGTTCTTGTTGTTGTTATTTTTAAGTTATATAATTGATCCAATAAGCTATGTTGATTTCTAAGACAAATTTGCAAATTCGGTTGATTTGGGTCACGTTGAATCATTAGATTATGATCTATGAAACCAACATTTTGCTCTCCCTAGTATGGTTGCTAAAAAAATTTATCTAAAGGATTGTTTTACGGTCTTAAGATCAACCTCATGATGATATGAATCCCCTTGCATTTTTAGAGAAGTGATACTCCTCTTTTTCTTATGATATTGCAAACAAAAATATATCAAAGTCTGAGAAGGACCAAACTTTTGAAAAAAGATAACATTAACATTCAAGACAATACCTAATATTGGGACCAGGTATATTTAAAAGAAAATATATACAATATATTACAAAGTAAATAAACCAAATGAGTATGATAAATAAGAGGTTGGCATTTCCATCACAACATTTATCAAGACAGTAAACAATATCCATAGTAAAGAGATAAGAAAGATGGATCGCATATATAAGAAAACTTTAAATGATCATTCCATTAAACGCCAAAAAGATTGTGATGGATAAAACATTTGGTAGTCTTTCAAAATACAATATTGTAGTATCACAAGTAGTTCTCTCAGAGTCTCAAAAAATAATATAAGTCTTTAAATAAAAAGTAAATGTCTTTAAACAAAATATTTGCATTCTCCCTTCAAAGAGGACTGGGATAGGGTTCCCGCAAACCATAAAATGAAAAGACTTGGAAGACAAGAAGAAAACAATCAAGGATTATCCTAGTTTTCACATAATACTGAGAAATAGAAGGCAGTATGACAAATGATTGTAAAAGAAAAAGAGACAAAAGGGGGAACAAAGTTGTTGATTGACTCACTGTGATGGAAAGTTTGCGTAACCCTTTACTTGATTGGAGGTGTTTCTTTTAAAGATTCATGTTCTGGTTGAGGTGGCATAACCGATGCAACTGCTTCTTGATTTTCTGGCTCGGTAATTTTGATTAATACTTTTTCAACCACTCCTCAATATACTACTTAAAAGGAGCTACAATAATTTCATGCTTAGTTTTAATTTCAAATAATTTGTTTTCAAATTCTCTCAAATCCATCTTCGAATGATGCAACATGTCATCAATTTCATCATTTCTATTGATATACTGAACTAACCATTTCTCAATTTCTTCTTCAGAAAAGTCTATTGTTTCGGTGAATTCATTTTCCCAAGCAAATTTTAATGCATTAAGTCGTTCCATTAAAGTTTTCTTTGATAAAATGATTGTATCCATCAATAAATTGGGACCATCAAGTTATTTCATGAGATCCACAAGCTTAAGAAACAAATCACTTTATTTATTTTTCAAAACACCAATCTCATTTATCATGTCTTTCAAATCTTTAATTCTTCTCAACAAACATGCATTGACAGAAGGTTCTTTCAGTGGTTTTGAAAATTTTGTTTGGTCATATCTTGTAAAGAGATATTCCAAACTAATCTACTTTTTTGGGGAAAGTTTATGAATTTTTTCATGAGCTTCTCCCTGTAAATTATGATCTTCTATTGGATCAACTTCTGTTATGGGTTCATCATCTGTAAGAAAATTTACAACATGCTCATCATTTTCAAAAAACTTGTAAATATTCTTGATTATCTAGAATTGATGGTCGAAAAATAGTCTTTACATGATAAGTGCCTTTTCCTTGACAATATGGTGTGTTAAACAAGGATGCAGATATTACTAGTGCATCGACCTTTTGATTCTTTTCTCTAGGAATAAAAGATATGTTGAAAGAGCTGAAAGAATCCATGAGCTTCAAAACCCTTTTTGTATAACATTTTAACTTTTCCTTTTTCACCTTATATTTCTTCCTAATGTGATTAATAATCAATCCTTAATCACCAGTGATCACTAAGTTATGAACTTTCATTTGAAGGGCATTAATCATACCTTGAATTAGTACGTCATATTATGCCTCGTTATTTGTGCATGGAAATTCAAGTCTAATTGCATGTGGGTTTATAACAACTTCAGGGATTTTAAAAACAATTCTTGCTCCATTTCTAGAGTTAGAACATGCACCATCAAAGGACATCTTCAAATAGCCTTGAAAATAGTTATCCTTTTCTTGTTTTGGAATGTTGAGTTGCTCTAAATAAAAAACAACATAGTTTCACATTTCAGTGTCAAGATAATTCCTCATCAACTCATTCTATGTTTTCCTGTAAGAAACAGGTTTTCTAACTTCTATGGGAACTCTAACCATTCTTCCATTCTTGTGGGGAAACATCATACAACTTCCATCATTCATGATATAGCCTCCAATCACCAAGAACCAATATTTGCCAAGAACAACTTCATATGCTGAAGGAAGATATACCACTATAATAGTAAATATTTTTGTGATATGAGGAGTCGTCGTTATCCAAGCATGAAAATCTTTAATTTCTCCATAGGATGGGACTTTTCTTGAGTCAATAGCATAAATAATTTCGCCAGTCTCATAGTGCTTTGTACATTCCATTCCAAGTGCTTGCATGACTGACAAGGGCGTGATGTTTTTGGTAGCCCCACTATCAACTAAAAAATTGTGCAACCTAACATCACGATTCTCTATGGTGGTATAGAATGGTGGTAATTTTCCTCTTGTTTTAGCTATTGAAAAGTTGTGTTTTTGTTTAGAATTTATAACTGCAACTTCCATTTTTATATATGAATCATCAAGTATTCTTAACAACTTTTCCCTTTGTTGTGGTATCTTGACTACCTCCATAAAAGGAAAAGTGATTTTGAGTTTAGATAAATAATCTATTACATTATAGGTCATTAGTTATGGAGTCTTAGTCTAGTTAGCAACAATTTGTTGCTTTGTTGCTTCTACTTGATTTGCTTTAGTATTTTCCTTTTCTAGAGCTTCTTTTGATTTAAACTTGTTAGCTTGTGTTCTTGTTTGGACAACATTTTCTTGCAAAATGTTAGATTCTTGTTGTTCATTAAAAATGTAAAAATATTATTCACATTCATCAATCTGTATTGATTCTAAACTTTCATCTTGGATGATATTTTATTCTTGGTCAAGTTCTTCAAAATTTTCTTCCTCAACAATTTCTTCTGTTACAACAACATTGGGATTTGGCACTCTGGGTGTTCGTGGCCTTTGTTCTTCATGTTTTTCATAATTTATTATCCTCTACGAGCAGGAACTCTTGGGCTTTGATCTACCAAAATAAAATTTCCATCTCTTCTTAATCTCATTAGCTCATCTTGTATATGTCAAATAGTCTTATTTATTTGATCTATTTCCAATCTTTGCTTTGTTTCTTAGGTCGTAGTTGGATCATTCCTTACATTTGGGATAACACCTTGGAAGATTCCCCCATCAATTCCTCATTTTTCAACATTGTTTGTTGTTGCTCCTTGATTCTTTGTAGTAAGGTTATATGTTTTCCTTTGAACTTTTCCAAGGATAATCTTAGGGTCAACATTTATTTCTATCATAGTATCTTCCATTTTTTTTGCTTTGCGCATAGCTCCATCTAAGTCTTTTATTTGGGCAGTGTTGATAACATATTTTACATTATTTGACATGGCATTCTTATAGCATCCGAGCATAACTGGATTATTTGGTTTTTGCTCTTTTGGAATCTGATTTAGCATATTGAAAAATCACAATTTGAAATCTTTGATTCTCTCTCCCTTTTTCAAATGGATTTGGGTGAACTATGTGAACAATACATGGTATGCAACTGGGGGTGCATATATGGTCATGAACATGGCTTCTAAATCATCAAATGATGAAATTGACCGGATAGGAAGAGACATGTACCATTCATATCACGGACCTATCAACTTCTGTAGAAAAAATACCACCATTACATGATCATGTTCTATTAGATGAATTTCTCACATAGTCAAAAATTGGTCCATATGTCTCTTTGGGTCCATCGCTCTGTCTCCTAAAAATAATGGCAAGACGCCTTTTGGAAGAGTAGGTAATTGGTGTTGTTCCCCTAGAAGATTGAGTGGGCTATTTTTTACTCTTCTTCGTGGGATTCTTTGTCTCTCGTGTCTTTCTTCTTGATTCTTGGGAATTCCATTTCTTTCTTATTTGTCACCCATTTTTTTAGTTTCTCTTGTCGCAGTATTAGAAATTTCTCCAACTTCATAATTTTGAAGTTGTTTACTTTAACTTCTTGTTATTGGCCCTTTGTATGTTTCCGGTCTTTTCTTAATTTCCAGCTCTTTGTCTTTTTCTTCTTGTAATTTCTCTTTGATCTTCGCAAGAAAGAGTTTTCCAAGATATTTCTAGTTTTGCTCGAGTTCTTGTTGTTGTTATTGTTAAGTTGTATAATTGATGCAATACGCTATGTTGATTTCTAAGACCAATTTGTGAATTCGGTTGATTTGGGTCAGGTTGAATCATTAGATTCTAGTCTGTGAAACCATCATTTTGCTCTCCCCAGTATGGTCGCCAAAAATGTTGATCTAAAGGATTGTTTTACGGTCTTAAGATAAACCTCACAATGATATGAACCCCCCTGCATTTTTAGAGAGGTGGTACTCCTCCTTTTCTTATGAAATTGCAAACAAAAATATAGCAAATTCTGAGAAGGACCAAACTTTTGAAAAAATATAACATTCATATCAAGACAGTACCTGAGATTGGGACCAGGTATCTTTAAAAGAAAATTTATACAATATATTACAAAGTAAATAAACCAAATGAGTATGATAAATAAGAGCCTGAGATTTCCATCACAACATTCATCAAGACAGTAAAAATATCCACAGTAAACAGATAAGAAAGATGGATTGCATATATAAGAGAACTTTAAATGATCATTCCATCAAACACCAAAAAGACTATGATGGATAAAATATTTGGAAACTCAAGCTTCAAATCAAAGTCTTTGAGAATACAATAATGTAGTATCCAAGTAGTTCTCTCGGAGTCTCAAAAAATAATATAAGTCTTTAAATACAAAGTAAATGTCTTTAAAGAAAATATTTCCATTCGCCCTTCTGGGATGGGGCTCCCACAAACCATAAAATGAATAGACCTGGAGATAAGAGGAAACCAATCAAGGATAAGCCTGGTTTTCAAAAAATACTGAGAAATAGAAGCCAGTGTTATCGCGCAATTTGTACTTGTCCCAAATCCCAAGACAAGTAAGTGAAATTGACATAACAACAAGATATCTCACCATTGTCACCTCAATGAGAAATCCCCACTTTTAGGGATGGATGAAGGTCCAACCCAAGGGTGGCATCCCTGGTGGCCTAAAGGGTTGGGTAGACTAAGGTTATGTTAAGAAATACCCCCTCCCACTGGTCACCTAAGTCAACAAGGTCTACATCTAAGAAATTGAGGCAAAGAAGTGTAGCTTGTGTACCTTCCCGGAACAAGAACAATATAACATATATATATATATATATATATATATATATATATATAGTAATTCCAAGTACCAAAATGATAATAAAACCTCAAAGACAATGGACAATGTAAAATATGTGTTTAGGATATCTAATTGCAGTAAATCAAATAGTTTACAATAACATATAATGATTTGTAACAGCCAGAAGAATTATCACTCAGAATTGCAATAAATGACCATAGAAATTTAGCATTTATCATGTAGATTACTTAGCACTTATTGTAGCAGATTTTTGAATAAGTTAAAAAGTTACTAGAGTTAGTTATGCAGAAAATTAGCAGAATTTAGTGTGGTTGTAGTAGTGCTTTGCAACAACAACCACAAAATTAGTAGTTCAAGCTAAATAAGGGTTAGAATTAGTTAGTAAAATATTCAAAGACGAGAGTGTAAAATTTGTATGATCAATCCCTCAACAAGAGAAAGGAGAAATTAGTTCCTTTTGGACTTATGGAGTCAATTACAACAACAACAAATAACTTGTAGAAATAAATGATAATAGTGGCCAAAGGACAATGAAATAAATGCTAGAGGTGTTGGCACTTCAAGGCCTCAACCATTCAAGTCTTCAAA
>ML834475.1:15319-48443 GCA_009831015.1 Picea engelmannii | reverse complement strand
CTGAGGGTAATAATTGGATGAATGTCCCATGATTATTCCATATTCACCACATAATTTTTTGAATTTTGATCCAATAAAAATTGAGCCATTATCTGTTATAAATTTTTCTAGTACGCCAAACCTGGGAAGAATATTTTCTTTCAAAAAATGAATTAATTTTTCTGAATTTGCATTTCTCAGAGCCATGACTTCTTTCCATTTTGTAAAATAGTCAGTTGTTGTGATAATATATGAATGGTCTTTGTTAGATTTAGGATTTATTGGACCAATCACATCTAAACCCCATTGAGCAAATGGTTTCTCCACCATGGTTGTCTGTAGCGACTTTGCAGCGCTTTTTTCTTTTCCTGAGAAAGTTTGACATGGGATGCATCTACGAACAAATTTGTACGAGTCATTGAACATAGTTAGCCAGTAAAAACCAACTCAAATGATTTTGTGGGATATCACAATTGGTGAGAAATGTCCACCACAAACCCCATTGTGAAATTATCGAATCACTTCTTTAGATTTTGAATTATTCGGACATCTTAACAATACACCATCATAATTTCATCAGAACAATACTCCATATACCATAACATAATGATTTTCTTTCATTTTCAAAGTTCTTCTCTCTTTTGAGGACATTTCGAGAGGAAATTGACCAGATTTTAAATAAAATATTATATATTTATACCATTCATAATTTTCCAAGCTTGTTCTTGGGACTATAGCACCAAATCTATTGGGAGGAGAAATACTTAAAGCTTCGATCCCTATCATGAATTTACATAGGCCCTGACCTTTGACAACTTTAAAAGTTTGATTTCTAAGTTATATTCTTGAAGTTTTTGGCCAACCTGTTTTCCCATCTTCCTTCCCTAAGTTGTTGATTCGAAATAATTTTGACCGGTGAATGAGGAACATAAGAATTGACATGAGTCGATAGAATATATGTTATGAAATGAGAAATTGCTCTCACTAGAGAAAGAGCTTGTTTCTCAATGATCGAGAAATTCAATTCATAATCATGTAATGTTTTTCTCATGAAAGTAATTAGGAGTTCTTCTTGCTTCTAATTTTTCTAAGTATAGAAGCAATGGTTTTGATCTGAGGAAAAACAATACAATATAAATCCTTTATTAAAATCTAGACTAATGAGCACAACGGCGGAAGTAATGGCTTGTTTAACTTCTGTGAAAGCCTTGTGGATTTTTGATGTTCATTCAAATGTGTGATCTTTCTTTAGCAACTTGTTTATAGGCTTGTCAATGGTAGCATAATTGGAAACAAATCTTTGAACAAAATTCATCTACCCGTAGAAAGACTACGCTCCATTTGTTTATGTTGGAGGATTGAGGTCGTGTATTGCTTTGATTCTTTATGGGTCAATATATACTCCTTTTCTTACAACATGTCCTAGAATTTTTCCTTTTGTTATAGCAATCAAACACTTTTTAGGATTCAATGATACTCCATACATTATGCACCTTTCAAAGATATTTTTTAGATGTCTGAAATGTATTTCTCTTGATTTGGAAAAAATTGTTAGGTCATATTGGTAATCAACCATGAATTTTCCAATGAATTCTTTGAAAGCGTGACCATTGCTCTCTAGAATGTTGCACCTGCATTTTTTAATCTAAATGGCATTTTGACATGAGTGTAAGTTCTCCATGGTGTTACAAAAGTTGTTTTTGGTTTTTCTTCTTCTGCTACAAGGACTTGGTTATACCCTAAAAACCCATCCAACCTAGACATTGATGCAGATCATGTGACTTGTTGAAGAAGCATTAACATATTAGGTAATGGGTAGTTATCTTTTATGTTGACTCGGTTAAGATCCCTAAAATCAACACACAAGTGGATTTCACCAATTTTCTTCCTTACTACTACTGGATTTGAAAGCCAAACTGAAGGTCTAATAGGAGAAATTATACCAGCTTTCTTTAATTTATCAATTTCTATCTTTACCAGAGGCTTTATCTTGGGAGTTATTACTCTAAACTTTTGTTTGAATAGCTTGGCTCCTTCTTTTAGAGGTATGATATGATGAAATATTGACTTATCGTATTCTTTTAAATCATCATAAATCCATTAAAAGACATCTTGAAAATATTTAACAAGCTCGGTATATTGATCAATCTCTTCCTTGGTGCAGCTCGTACCCAAGTTTATATACTTTGGTGATTCATGAGTACCGATGTTTATCTTATGTGTTTCTTGGACCTTTCGGACAGAGGGTTGTTTCAGTGGTTTTGAAATTTTTGTTTGGTCACCTCTTGTAAAGAGGGATTCCAAACTAATATTCTTTTTGGGGGAAAGTTTATGACTCTATTCATGAACTTCAACTTGTAAGTTCTAATCTTCTACTAGATCAACTTTAGTTATGGGATCATCATCTGTAAGAAAATTTACAACATGGTCATCACTTTCAAAAAGTTGTAAATATTCTTGATTATCTAGAATTGATGGTCGAAAAATAGCCTTCACATTATAAGTGCCTTGTCCTTGACAAAATTTTGTCTTAAACAGGGATGTGAATACTAGTAGTGCATCGACCTTTTGATTCTTTTCTCTATGAATAAAAGATATGTTGAAAGAATTGAAAGAATCCATGAACTTTCAAACCCTTTTTGCATAACATTTTAACTTTTCATTTTTGACCTTGTATTTCTTCCTCATGTTATTAATAATCAATTCTAAATCACCAGTGATCTGTAAGTTCTCAACTTTCATTTGAAGGGAATTAATCATACCTTGAATTAGTGCTTCATATTATGCTTCGTTATTTGTGAATGGAAATTCAAATTTGATTGTATGTGGGTGTATAACAGCTTCAAGGCTTTTAAAAATTATTCCGGCTCCATTTCTAGATTTAGGACATGCAGCATCAAAGGACATATTCCAATAGCCTTGAAAAGAGTTCTCATTTTCTTGTTTTGGAATGTTGAGTTTCTATAAATAAAAACAACATCATTTTCCATTCCAGCGTCAAGATAATTCTTCATCGACTCATTATTTTTTTCCCTCTAAGGAATAGGTTTTCTAACTTCTTTGGGAACTCTAACCATTGTTCCATTCTTGTGGGAAAACACCATATAACTTCCATCATTCATGATATAGCCTCCAATCATCAAGCACTAATATCTGCCAAGAACAAATTCATATGTTGAAGGAATATCTACCACTATAATAGTACATATTGTTGTGATATGAGGAGTCGTCATTATCCGAGCAAGTAAATCTTTAATTTCTCCATAGGTTGGGACTTTTCTTGAGTCAATAGCATAAATACTTCCATCAGTCTCATAGTTCTTTGTACGTTCCATTCCAAGTACTTGCATGACTGACAAGGGCATGATGTTGTTTGTATCCCCATTGTTGGCCCTTGGTTATGGAAGGAAGCGAGATCAAGGAAGGAAAGGTAAAATGAGAACTGTGCGAGAAACACAGTGACTGTCACTAGGTCGAAGTAAGCAAAAGAGCAGAAAAGATGGAGCGAAGTACGAAAAATCAAGTCGTTGAATGAAGAGATCAGGGATGACAGATCAGCTAGAGAAAAGAATCGTAGACAACTCAACAAGCAGAGAAAGCCACCATTGGATGCTTTGGAGCACCACGTGAGAAGGGAGGAAAGATAGGCTAGCGAAGCCCTGAAAAGGTGGGTCAAGTTGACCTAGGGTTTTAGACACCTAGGGTTTTGGGTAATTAGGGTTTGGACACCTAGGTTTCAACCGAAGGTTGTCGGTGAGGGACTATAATGTATAAATAGAGGTCGAGAGGACCTAGGTCGGGTTGGTACTAGTGTTGGGTATTGATAGTGATTATTGTTGGTTGAGAGGTTATTGTACTATGAGAGAGAGGAGTGTTGAGAGTGAGAGCCTTCTTGTATTGTAATATCTTCAGCTGGGTGCAGAGATCAAGTCCTGCAGCTGGGTGCGTAGGAAGGTGGGAGACAGAGAGAAGAAGAGAGAAGATCTGTTGACTAAGAACACATATCAGAACTGTAAGCTATATCTTAATATATCATAAGCACAGTTCTATGGACGTAGCCCTAGAGAGAGGGTGAACCACGTATATTTTGTGTCGTATGTGTGATTGATGTCTGGATCTCTGTCATTGTTATAATGTTATTTGCATTATTGTGTTAGATCAGATGTATAGTTGTGTAGAGTAGATTTAGCTGATAAGAGATATATGAATGTTGCATTATTGTTGTATTAGATCCACTTGATATTCCCCTAGTTGTAGACATCTCTGTCCTGCAACCCCCCTCTTAGCTGCTTCAGGCGAGACTACATCTGCTTCGCAGGTGTTGCCGAAAGGGCCAGTAGTTAGGGCTTGTTGGTGCGCTCTTGGAGTGAACCCTAGGTCTGCCCATGTCCCAACACCCACTATCAACTAAACAATTGTGCAACATAACATCATGATTCTCTATGGTGATATAGAATGGTGGGACTTTTCCTCTTGTTTTAGCTAATGAAAAGATTTGTTCTTGTTTAGAATTTATAATTGCAACTTCTATTCTTGTATCTGAATCATCAAGTATTCCTAAAAAAAGTTCTCTTTGTTGTGGTATCTTGACTACCTCCATAAAATGCAAAGTGATTATGAGTTTAGATAAATCATCTATTGTATTATAGGTTATTAGTTATGGAGTATTAGCCTAGTTAGCAACAATTTGTTGCATTGTTGTTTATGCTTGATTTGCTTTAGTCTTTTCTTTTTATAGTGCTTCTTTTGATTTAAACTTGTTAGCTTGTGTTCTTGTTTGGACAACATTTTCTTGCAAAATTTCAAACTCTTGTTGTTCATTAAAAATGTAAAAAGATGATTCCCCTTCATCAATCTATATTGATTCTAAACTTTCATCTTGGATGATATTTTATTCCTGGTCAAGTTCTTCGAAATTTTCTTCCTCAACAACTTCTTCTAATACAATAGCATTGGGATTCAGCGCTCTGGCTACTCTTGGCCTTTGTTCATCATTTTTTCCCATCATTTATTATCCTCTACTCTTGGTTAGGATTTATTCTTTGTTCCTGAGTAGGAACTCTTGGGTTTTGATCTGTTGGAATAAAATTTTCAGCCCTTCTTAATCTCGTTAGCTCATTTTGCATATGTCGAATAGTCCTATTCATTTAAGTTATTTCCAATCTTTGCTTTGTTTCTTGGGTCATAAATGGTTCATTCCTTACATTTCGGATAACACCTTGGAGGATTCCCCCACCAACTCCTCTTTTTTCAACATTCTTCGAAGTTGATGCTCCTTGATTCGCTATAGTAAGGTTATCCATTTTCCTTTTAACTTTTCCAAGGTTAATCTTAGGGTCAACATTTGTTTCTATCGTGATTTCTTCCATTTCGGTTGCTTTTCTCATAGCTCCATCTAATTCTTATATTTGGGCATCTCTGATAACATATTTTACATTTGTGAACATTTCATTTTTATAGCATCTGAGTATAACTCGATTATTTGGTTTTTTCTCTTTTGGAATATGATTTAGCATCTTGAAAAAACGCAAGTTGAAATCTTTGATTCTCTCTCCCTTTTTCGTAGCCTGGATCTATCAATGTCTGTAGAAAAACTCCCACCATTACATCATCATGCTCTATTAGATGAATTTCTCACATAGCCAAAAATTGGTTCTTATGTCTCTTTGGCTCCATCACTTCGTCTCCTGAAAATACTAGCAAGACTCCTTATGTAAGAGTAGGTAATTGGTGTTGTTACCCTAGAAGATTGAGTGGGCTATTTATAACCCTTCTTCGTGGGATTCTTTGTCTCTTGTGTCTTTCTTCTTGATTCTCAGGAATTTCATTTATTTCTTCTTTGTCACCCATTTTTTTAGTTTCTCTTGTCTTAGTCTTAGAAATTTCTCCAACTTCAAAATTTTGAAGTTGTTTACTTTTACTTCTTGTTATTGACCCTTTGTATGTTTCCAGTCTTTTCTTAATTTCCAACTCTTTGTCTTTGTCTTCTTGCGATTTCTCTTTATTCTTCATGAGCAAGAGTTTTCCATGATATTTCTAGTTTTTCTCAGGTTCTTGTTGTTGTTATTTTTAAGTTATATAATTGATCCAATAAGCTATGTTGATTTCTAAGACAAATTTGCAAATTCGGTTGATTTGGGTCACGTTGAATCATTAGATTATGATCTATGAAACCAACATTTTGCTCTCCCTAGTATGGTTGCTAAAAAAATTTATCTAAAGGATTGTTTTACGGTCTTAAGATCAACCTCATGATGATATGAATCCCCTTGCATTTTTAGAGAAGTGATACTCCTCTTTTTCTTATGATATTGCAAACAAAAATATATCAAAGTCTGAGAAGGACCAAACTTTTGAAAAAAGATAACATTAACATTCAAGACAATACCTAATATTGGGACCAGGTATATTTAAAAGAAAATATATACAATATATTACAAAGTAAATAAACCAAATGAGTATGATAAATAAGAGGTTGGCATTTCCATCACAACATTTATCAAGACAGTAAACAATATCCATAGTAAAGAGATAAGAAAGATGGATCGCATATATAAGAAAACTTTAAATGATCATTCCATTAAACGCCAAAAAGATTGTGATGGATAAAACATTTGGTAGTCTTTCAAAATACAATATTGTAGTATCACAAGTAGTTCTCTCAGAGTCTCAAAAAATAATATAAGTCTTTAAATAAAAAGTAAATGTCTTTAAACAAAATATTTGCATTCTCCCTTCAAAGAGGACTGGGATAGGGTTCCCGCAAACCATAAAATGAAAAGACTTGGAAGACAAGAAGAAAACAATCAAGGATTATCCTAGTTTTCACATAATACTGAGAAATAGAAGGCAGTATGACAAATGATTGTAAAAGAAAAAGAGACAAAAGGGGGAACAAAGTTGTTGATTGACTCACTGTGATGGAAAGTTTGCGTAACCCTTTACTTGATTGGAGGTGTTTCTTTTAAAGATTCATGTTCTGGTTGAGGTGGCATAACCGATGCAACTGCTTCTTGATTTTCTGGCTCGGTAATTTTGATTAATACTTTTTCAACCACTCCTCAATATACTACTTAAAAGGAGCTACAATAATTTCATGCTTAGTTTTAATTTCAAATAATTTGTTTTCAAATTCTCTCAAATCCATCTTCGAATGATGCAACATGTCATCAATTTCATCATTTCTATTGATATACTGAACTAACCATTTCTCAATTTCTTCTTCAGAAAAGTCTATTGTTTCGGTGAATTCATTTTCCCAAGCAAATTTTAATGCATTAAGTCGTTCCATTAAAGTTTTCTTTGATAAAATGATTGTATCCATCAATAAATTGGGACCATCAAGTTATTTCATGAGATCCACAAGCTTAAGAAACAAATCACTTTATTTATTTTTCAAAACACCAATCTCATTTATCATGTCTTTCAAATCTTTAATTCTTCTCAACAAACATGCATTGACAGAAGGTTCTTTCAGTGGTTTTGAAAATTTTGTTTGGTCATATCTTGTAAAGAGATATTCCAAACTAATCTACTTTTTTGGGGAAAGTTTATGAATTTTTTCATGAGCTTCTCCCTGTAAATTATGATCTTCTATTGGATCAACTTCTGTTATGGGTTCATCATCTGTAAGAAAATTTACAACATGCTCATCATTTTCAAAAAACTTGTAAATATTCTTGATTATCTAGAATTGATGGTCGAAAAATAGTCTTTACATGATAAGTGCCTTTTCCTTGACAATATGGTGTGTTAAACAAGGATGCAGATATTACTAGTGCATCGACCTTTTGATTCTTTTCTCTAGGAATAAAAGATATGTTGAAAGAGCTGAAAGAATCCATGAGCTTCAAAACCCTTTTTGTATAACATTTTAACTTTTCCTTTTTCACCTTATATTTCTTCCTAATGTGATTAATAATCAATCCTTAATCACCAGTGATCACTAAGTTATGAACTTTCATTTGAAGGGCATTAATCATACCTTGAATTAGTACGTCATATTATGCCTCGTTATTTGTGCATGGAAATTCAAGTCTAATTGCATGTGGGTTTATAACAACTTCAGGGATTTTAAAAACAATTCTTGCTCCATTTCTAGAGTTAGAACATGCACCATCAAAGGACATCTTCAAATAGCCTTGAAAATAGTTATCCTTTTCTTGTTTTGGAATGTTGAGTTGCTCTAAATAAAAAACAACATAGTTTCACATTTCAGTGTCAAGATAATTCCTCATCAACTCATTCTATGTTTTCCTGTAAGAAACAGGTTTTCTAACTTCTATGGGAACTCTAACCATTCTTCCATTCTTGTGGGGAAACATCATACAACTTCCATCATTCATGATATAGCCTCCAATCACCAAGAACCAATATTTGCCAAGAACAACTTCATATGCTGAAGGAAGATATACCACTATAATAGTAAATATTTTTGTGATATGAGGAGTCGTCGTTATCCAAGCATGAAAATCTTTAATTTCTCCATAGGATGGGACTTTTCTTGAGTCAATAGCATAAATAATTTCGCCAGTCTCATAGTGCTTTGTACATTCCATTCCAAGTGCTTGCATGACTGACAAGGGCGTGATGTTTTTGGTAGCCCCACTATCAACTAAAAAATTGTGCAACCTAACATCACGATTCTCTATGGTGGTATAGAATGGTGGTAATTTTCCTCTTGTTTTAGCTATTGAAAAGTTGTGTTTTTGTTTAGAATTTATAACTGCAACTTCCATTTTTATATATGAATCATCAAGTATTCTTAACAACTTTTCCCTTTGTTGTGGTATCTTGACTACCTCCATAAAAGGAAAAGTGATTTTGAGTTTAGATAAATAATCTATTACATTATAGGTCATTAGTTATGGAGTCTTAGTCTAGTTAGCAACAATTTGTTGCTTTGTTGCTTCTACTTGATTTGCTTTAGTATTTTCCTTTTCTAGAGCTTCTTTTGATTTAAACTTGTTAGCTTGTGTTCTTGTTTGGACAACATTTTCTTGCAAAATGTTAGATTCTTGTTGTTCATTAAAAATGTAAAAATATTATTCACATTCATCAATCTGTATTGATTCTAAACTTTCATCTTGGATGATATTTTATTCTTGGTCAAGTTCTTCAAAATTTTCTTCCTCAACAATTTCTTCTGTTACAACAACATTGGGATTTGGCACTCTGGGTGTTCGTGGCCTTTGTTCTTCATGTTTTTCATAATTTATTATCCTCTACGAGCAGGAACTCTTGGGCTTTGATCTACCAAAATAAAATTTCCATCTCTTCTTAATCTCATTAGCTCATCTTGTATATGTCAAATAGTCTTATTTATTTGATCTATTTCCAATCTTTGCTTTGTTTCTTAGGTCGTAGTTGGATCATTCCTTACATTTGGGATAACACCTTGGAAGATTCCCCCATCAATTCCTCATTTTTCAACATTGTTTGTTGTTGCTCCTTGATTCTTTGTAGTAAGGTTATATGTTTTCCTTTGAACTTTTCCAAGGATAATCTTAGGGTCAACATTTATTTCTATCATAGTATCTTCCATTTTTTTTGCTTTGCGCATAGCTCCATCTAAGTCTTTTATTTGGGCAGTGTTGATAACATATTTTACATTATTTGACATGGCATTCTTATAGCATCCGAGCATAACTGGATTATTTGGTTTTTGCTCTTTTGGAATCTGATTTAGCATATTGAAAAATCACAATTTGAAATCTTTGATTCTCTCTCCCTTTTTCAAATGGATTTGGGTGAACTATGTGAACAATACATGGTATGCAACTGGGGGTGCATATATGGTCATGAACATGGCTTCTAAATCATCAAATGATGAAATTGACCGGATAGGAAGAGACATGTACCATTCATATCACGGACCTATCAACTTCTGTAGAAAAAATACCACCATTACATGATCATGTTCTATTAGATGAATTTCTCACATAGTCAAAAATTGGTCCATATGTCTCTTTGGGTCCATCGCTCTGTCTCCTAAAAATAATGGCAAGACGCCTTTTGGAAGAGTAGGTAATTGGTGTTGTTCCCCTAGAAGATTGAGTGGGCTATTTTTTACTCTTCTTCGTGGGATTCTTTGTCTCTCGTGTCTTTCTTCTTGATTCTTGGGAATTCCATTTCTTTCTTATTTGTCACCCATTTTTTTAGTTTCTCTTGTCGCAGTATTAGAAATTTCTCCAACTTCATAATTTTGAAGTTGTTTACTTTAACTTCTTGTTATTGGCCCTTTGTATGTTTCCGGTCTTTTCTTAATTTCCAGCTCTTTGTCTTTTTCTTCTTGTAATTTCTCTTTGATCTTCGCAAGAAAGAGTTTTCCAAGATATTTCTAGTTTTGCTCGAGTTCTTGTTGTTGTTATTGTTAAGTTGTATAATTGATGCAATACGCTATGTTGATTTCTAAGACCAATTTGTGAATTCGGTTGATTTGGGTCAGGTTGAATCATTAGATTCTAGTCTGTGAAACCATCATTTTGCTCTCCCCAGTATGGTCGCCAAAAATGTTGATCTAAAGGATTGTTTTACGGTCTTAAGATAAACCTCACAATGATATGAACCCCCCTGCATTTTTAGAGAGGTGGTACTCCTCCTTTTCTTATGAAATTGCAAACAAAAATATAGCAAATTCTGAGAAGGACCAAACTTTTGAAAAAATATAACATTCATATCAAGACAGTACCTGAGATTGGGACCAGGTATCTTTAAAAGAAAATTTATACAATATATTACAAAGTAAATAAACCAAATGAGTATGATAAATAAGAGCCTGAGATTTCCATCACAACATTCATCAAGACAGTAAAAATATCCACAGTAAACAGATAAGAAAGATGGATTGCATATATAAGAGAACTTTAAATGATCATTCCATCAAACACCAAAAAGACTATGATGGATAAAATATTTGGAAACTCAAGCTTCAAATCAAAGTCTTTGAGAATACAATAATGTAGTATCCAAGTAGTTCTCTCGGAGTCTCAAAAAATAATATAAGTCTTTAAATACAAAGTAAATGTCTTTAAAGAAAATATTTCCATTCGCCCTTCTGGGATGGGGCTCCCACAAACCATAAAATGAATAGACCTGGAGATAAGAGGAAACCAATCAAGGATAAGCCTGGTTTTCAAAAAATACTGAGAAATAGAAGCCAGTGTTATCGCGCAATTTGTACTTGTCCCAAATCCCAAGACAAGTAAGTGAAATTGACATAACAACAAGATATCTCACCATTGTCACCTCAATGAGAAATCCCCACTTTTAGGGATGGATGAAGGTCCAACCCAAGGGTGGCATCCCTGGTGGCCTAAAGGGTTGGGTAGACTAAGGTTATGTTAAGAAATACCCCCTCCCACTGGTCACCTAAGTCAACAAGGTCTACATCTAAGAAATTGAGGCAAAGAAGTGTAGCTTGTGTACCTTCCCGGAACAAGAACAATATAACATATATATATATATATATATATATATATATATATATAGTAATTCCAAGTACCAAAATGATAATAAAACCTCAAAGACAATGGACAATGTAAAATATGTGTTTAGGATATCTAATTGCAGTAAATCAAATAGTTTACAATAACATATAATGATTTGTAACAGCCAGAAGAATTATCACTCAGAATTGCAATAAATGACCATAGAAATTTAGCATTTATCATGTAGATTACTTAGCACTTATTGTAGCAGATTTTTGAATAAGTTAAAAAGTTACTAGAGTTAGTTATGCAGAAAATTAGCAGAATTTAGTGTGGTTGTAGTAGTGCTTTGCAACAACAACCACAAAATTAGTAGTTCAAGCTAAATAAGGGTTAGAATTAGTTAGTAAAATATTCAAAGACGAGAGTGTAAAATTTGTATGATCAATCCCTCAACAAGAGAAAGGAGAAATTAGTTCCTTTTGGACTTATGGAGTCAATTACAACAACAACAAATAACTTGTAGAAATAAATGATAATAGTGGCCAAAGGACAATGAAATAAATGCTAGAGGTGTTGGCACTTCAAGGCCTCAACCATTCAAGTCTTCAAAGATGAATTCACTAGAGTGTAAACACTCTTAGGCCCTGGTGAATCCTTCCCTCCTTAGACTCTTAAAAAATATTTGCAATAAGTTCTAGAACAAACTTCTAAAGCATTGGCACTTTAGGGATTTAGAAGCCTATCTAGGCAAGATCCTTTTGACAATTAACAAGTGGAAAAGATTAGAGAGAGGAAGAAGCATTTTGTGTCCCTCTCCTAGGGTTTAAGAGCAAGCAATATCATAATCTTAAATATGAATAAGTAAAATATACCATAACCATTCAAAGCATGAAGAGTAATTGCATATTTTACTTACTTCGCCAAGAATAATCAAGCAATAAACACCTAGTTGTAGAAATTTCCACCAAAAATCATCCATAACAAAGTCTTTGAGTGGTGTGCCTTAGTAATTTCAACCAATAATGCCTCTAAGGAGAAATTTTATGTCCTCCCTCTTGTGAGAGGTGAGTTATATGAAAAATGAACTGGCTAGCCATTTAAATGGGAAATCCTAGCCTAATTACCCAAAAGTTGTGTCTTTTAACAAATTAGAGCCTACTTATCAGTTTGCTCATTAAAATAAAAAAATAAATTCATTTTTTACAAAATGGCCCTCAAAGGGTGACGTCATGCCCCTTTAGGGTGACGTTAGGCTTCCTAAGTGAAGCATTGTGTTAAAGAAGCATAGTGTTAGGCCTCCAAAGGCCATCTACCATCTCTTTAAGTGCCAAGTGTCAGGTCACAAGCCATCTTCCACCATAACTTGTCTCCATCAAGCCCTAGAATGACGTCATAGGCCAGCAGACTGACGTCCAAGCCTCCAAAGGCTAGCGTCCAAATGGAGAAGGATTGGAAGTAGTCTCCTAGCCATACCAGAGTGCCTCCCAAGGCAATGACCTCCTCCTCTACTATGCAAATAGTGATCGTAATCCAGCCCCAAACATGGGGTCTCTGCATCAATATTTGGGCTCTAAATCCCCCATGAAGGTTCGAACAAATCATCTCCTCGTGAAAACCTGTCCACTGAGCAAGGTCTTGCAAACACAAACAGATATGCCCTCCAAGGCTTCATAAGTCACAGGATCATGCCAAGTAAGCCACATATAATAATCAAACCACCCGAACATGTGCATCAAACCCCCCTTTTCAAATTAAATAGATGTTCAAAGACGTTATACAATTCATCAAATTTAGGTGTAGGAGGGGTGTCAAGGCATCCTATTAGGCCATTCAGTCCTCAAGTCAAGGATTTTTTCCAAAATAAACCCACCTAAGTCATGTAAAGAGGATGAGGTGGATGGGGGTAAGACATTTGTGCATGGGGTTCATGACATATAAGGGTTTGTATTGTCTCATTTATGGGTTCCTTTGTAGAGGGTGTGTTGCCCTTCGTCCGCGATGCAACATTTTTCCAAGCTCATTTATTCCCATCAATTAATTAAAATCCATAACAATTGGGTACTCCAAATGGGTAACTTAAAACTTGGGAGGAAATACCACAATGTCACTTGAAGGGAGAGGTACACAAAGTGCCATAGGGGTAATGCAAAGAATGTAACGCACTTGTGTATATCCCTCAACAAGTGGGACGTCTATATAATATGAAAATGATTTTGCAGGTCTTATGTTTTCAAGAGATAACGCTTCATTATTTCTCAAGACCTCTTGGGCGAGCATCTGGAAGGTTTATGATTTGGATTTTATCTTTTGTGAGCTACATTCCTTATGGGCCTTCAGCCCCTTCTTGCCATGAAATGAGGTACAATCCCTTCTTGGGCTTGTGTACCCAAAAATCCCAAAAGATGAGGAAACGGAATGGAAAGAGCATGAAAGGTGATAAGTATGATTAGGAATGGACGATGACTCTTCAAGGAACCCCCTAGTAGCACCCTATCCCCAAGGGTGACCAACTTACTAGGACAAAATGACACCCACCAAAGTTAAATAAGGCAAAGACTATAATTTCCAAGAAAGCATTATGTAATCAAGAAAGAATTCTTTGCAACATGTTCAAATGATTCAATTATTAGGGTGACACTTACCACGATATCAGACTTATTACCTTATGAAGCAAGACATGTTGTCCTCTGGGGCCAGGCCGGTGTGATGGATGTTGCTATGTTGTTGGTGAAGTATGATGGTGCATCAATGAATAAGAGGGGCCTTGTGGGGCCATGCTAGTAAATATGGCTCTTTGCATTCCATGTCTGCTACCTGTGGGCCTCAAGGAATGATCTCCATAGTTACCCCTAGTAAGAGGGGGTAACAGGCAATATGCAAAATTATTGTTGAAGAAATAGACATAAAAGGGGAAACAAAGTTGTTTATTGACTCACTGTGATGGGAAGTTCTCGTAACCCTTTACTTGACTGGAGATGTTTCTTTTAAAGATGCATTTTTTGGTTGAGGTGGCATAACCACCACGACTGCTTCTTGATTTTTTGGCTCGGTAATTTTGATTAACACTTTTTTCAACCACTCCTCGATATTCTCCTTTAAAGGAGCTACAAAAATTTCATGCTTAGTTTTAATTTCAAATAATTCGTTTTCAAATTCTCTCAAATCCATCTCCAATTGATGTAATATGTCATCAACTTCATCATTTCTATTGATATACCGAACTAACCATTTCTCAACTTCTTATTTAGAAAAGTATATTGTTTCGGTGAATTCATTTGCCCAAGCAAATTTTAATGCATTAAGTTGGTCCAGTAATATTTCCTATGATAAACTAATGGTATCCGTCAATAAATTGGGACCATCAAGTTCCTTTGTAAGATTCACAAGCTTAAGAAACAAATCTCTATTTTATTTTTCAAAACACTAATCTCATTTATCATTTCTTTCAAATCTTTAATTCTTCTCAACCAACATGCATTGACCTATTTAATTCAGTAAGTCAAAGGAAGTTTTTGTTCTTCTTTGTGAGTTGCACTTAAGCTTGAGACTTTAGTTAAGAATGTATTCACAACTTCTCTGTAAAATCCTTCATCATTTTTTAGGTCCTTTTGCATATATTCCTTGAAATTTTGTATTCTTGATGAAATACTAGCAATACTCTGAGCAAGGTCCCAAATTTCTTGAATTATATCAATTATTTTATGTATGGCATCGCCATCATATTTTTTTATTACTTGTAGTAAACTTGAAGAGCCTTTATATTTATTTTTTTCGAAAAAAAAAGTGTTTATATTCTAAGAGAAATATACAAAATACATGTAATATTCCCAACCAAATCTGACATAAAAATCAGATGATTGAGAACTTTCATCAAACACTTTGCGTGTTTGCTCAAAGTTCTTGGGAAAATCAACTCTCTTGTTGTCCCAAATCTCAAGGAATATTATTGATGTGTTTAGAAGGTCAATGGGATGAGTTCCAACCTCCTTAAAACTCCCAAAGTGTCTGTTGTTATGATTATTTGTTTGTTGTTATGTATATGACAGTTTTCTCATTGAGGCATTATGTCAAACAGATTGCATGCATGGTTGTAGCTTGCATTTCCATCCATGTTTTTGAGTTTAATCTTGTATAAAACAACATGAATTCATATGGAACATAGACTAGAATACACATAAGAGTAAATGCAATAAATACACAACAAAAGCACAAATACCTCCACACAATCCTTGCTTGTTTATTTATTATTAATGGTTGTCCAATGGTAGTAATTTCCAGATCTGATCTAAGTAATACAACAACCACTTTATTGGCCCGTAATGGCTCCAAAAGGCATGGAAATAGTTTCAATGATCCTCCTTTTCAATCCCCTAATGATGGCTGCCCAAAAGAGATGTTATATCATGCAAAATCCACAAATTCCATACCCAGAAATGTGCCCTCCTTGTTGCTTACGCCCTACTGAAATATACACAATAAATCTAATGTAAAATCTCCATGAAATGGTTGCAACTTGTAGATTTTATGATGGTTAACTCATATGTGAAGATCCCTTGGCTGTAGATGACAAATCTGCTCACAAATATGTTGAACACACCGCCCACACTAAGAGGGAGGGGTTGAATTAGTGTGTGGACTTTTCTAACTTTTCTTCTTCTTACAAGTTAGCTGTTAAAACATATTTGAACAGATTAAGAACAATCAAATCATAATCACAATGGACACAGAAGATACCATATGTTTGTGTATAATTTATATGAATATATGTGAATATAATAGTAAGGATTTTCCCCACACAACTGAAGTAAGGAGCACCAACTCCTAGGAGAGCACCAATTCTCAAGCAAGACCCACCTTGTTGATAGAACACAGTCTATCCAACTAGATTTCAACCAACTCTAGTAGCAGTGATTCATTAATGAATCAATTATGTTTCATGATCAAAGGTATACAATCAACGCTCATCACGACACTTCATCCTCTGTATGAAATTCACGTCTTCTTCACTTTATCTTTCCTCTGATATATGCACCTTATTCACTTCGTATTTCCTCTGATATTCGCACCTTCTATCACTTCTTATTCTCTCTTATATTCGCACGGACTTCAGTTCTGAATCCCCTTCATTTTTCCCGTAGGCCTCTCTTTCTCAACGAGCCTATCTTTTCCATGAGCCCGTCTACTCCTTGCCTAGAGCACACCACCAAGTGAACCAATCATGGTTTTTTTAAACTTTTTCATGCTCAAAATTTGTTTAAGTTATTGAGCCGACTTGTGAAACAAGTTATAACTAACTTGTTTATTTACAATGACTTTTGGGACCACCTGAGATCATTGTTTCGGATCTTCAACTTTACACCTAGCATCCCCTTTATTTTCGTAAATCGATCACAAGCATGGATCGATTTCCTTTGTCTTTGTGATGATAGAATTTGGTGCTTCCTTCAAACCATTCATATGATCATAAGCGTGGAACCACACGTTTATCAATTTAAGTGACGCATTACATTCTCCCCTTTAGATCTCTTTACCATATGACCAATGGCGTTACTCAGACATTAGGCGAGACGGGCACTTGAGTGCTTATCAATTCAATGACCACGATTCAATCTCTGATGAGATGGAGGATTGTCGGGACTTTGGGTCTTCTCCCTCTGGGTCTTCTAGACTTCGCAACCTTTCAAATCTCCCGAAGAGGATTTTGCCGAATAAATCGGGCAGTTCTCATTATATCACAGAACCTAATAAATGGTCATATTTGATCCTTACATCACTTAATCTTACTGCAATGACTTAATCAAGCAGTGAGATGGACGACCACCAATTACTTCAGGATTTCGCCCTTCGACTCTTCAAGACTTGCAACATGTCAAATCTCTCGGAACAGATTTCGCCGAATAGATTGGACGGTTCATGTTTACTTCACGGAACCTGATCAATGGTCAGATTTGATCCTTGGACCTGTATTATGATCAACGGTTAATAATGTGCCCGAAGTGATCTTTCAGATCAGATGTCTCTTGTCCGCTTCGAGACTTCGACTATTATGCTTATGCTATCCTTCCACTGTATTTTGATCAAAGTTTGAGAGTACACCCGACATCAAATCGACGGTCGAGATCTCCTTCGAGTCTCTGGACTTCAGAGATTTCAAATCTCAACCCCTTCTTTCCTCTGTATGTCAATCTTCCGAAGCTGACAATCTGCTGACGCATGTCCCTTTCTCGATCAATGGTCGAGATCTCCTTTCGGGTCTTCGGACTTCAAGGATTTCAAATCTCAACCCTTTCTTTCTTCTAGAGTGATCACCTGTTGAGTCATTCATAAAGCGGTGGAGACCGCTTGTTGTCGGTTAACGTTTCCACTTACACTATCATTCCACTGAAGTAGATCGATGGTCGCGAACGCTCCCGAAGTGATCTTTCAAATCGGACATCTCGTGTCCACTTCAAGATTTTGACATTCGAGACTTCGGGACTTTGGGCAAGTGCTAGTGGTAAAACTCTCGGAGTGACGTAACTTGCTTACATCATTTGCTGACGTGTCACAAGCCAAGTAGTTGCCACGTGTCACTCTAATTCGTGATTTGCACATACCTGAAATGTCAATTCAGCTTGACACTTGTCATTCTATGACTGCACCATGTGTCCTTGCTGACGTGGACTGTTGATGTGGTCTGTCACAGTTTCTTGCTGACATGGTTTGTCGACGTAGATCTCCCGATGTAACATATGTTCTTCTCCTAGATCCAATAGTTGTCTTGACTCCCAAACTATATCTCAGATTGACGGCTAAGAATGACTTCGAACCTTCGTCCTTTGAGACTTTGGGAATTTTGACATTCGTTCATGGTAAAACTCTCGAAGCAAATCTCCCGGAGTGACGTAACTTGCTTACGTCACTTGTTGACATGGCACAAGCCAATTTCCTCTTTGACACTTGTCATCATCTGATTATGCCATGTGTATTTTCCAATGTGGTATGTTGATGTAGTTTGTCACATGTCTTTGCTGACGTTGTCTGCTGATGTAGTTTGTTGTCGTAGTCTGCTGACGTGGTTTGCCACATGTCCTTGTAGATGTGGTCTACTGCGTGTCCTTGCTGACGTGGTTTGTTGACCAACAACCCTAATCTAAGGGTTATCATATGTCCTCCAAATCCGATGGTCCTTATTCATTTCGGATTTCCGGGCTTCGGGTATTTCGAATCTCAAACTGAATTTTTGAGGTTATATTTCTTTGGAGCGTAACCTCCTTGCAACTTTAGATCCAAAGTGAATGTTGTTCGTTGATTAGGATCTTAGATCGACGACTCGATCTTTATGCGATGCAGTTGTGCTAGCTTATCATGTCCTTCCACTTAGAATGATCCAATGGTTGACGGAAATTCGCACAAATGAGATCTCAAATATTATCTGGCTTATCCTGTACTTCCACTCGAAAGTGATCCGACGGCTAAAGGGAATTTGGGTTTGATCTGACGGTTGACGGGTATTCAGATAATCGAACTTTCAACCCTTTTATCTTATCCTGTTCTTCCACTAAAATGTGATCCAACAGTCGTGAGGATAATCGAAGCAGATCAACGGTCGACGATGATTGCGGAACCATGACTTGCAAGTGATTTAACTCATCGCCCAAACTCCACAATTGGAAGTTGTGCGTTGTTGGTGAGTCCACCACAATCGTCGATCTTTGAAGCTATAAGATCAGACGGTCTTGACTAATTGAGGGATTTGAACAAGCGTGATATTTAATTCTCCTTTCAATATTCGCAATCTATCCCTGGCTTAGATTTGGTGATTGTGCATCCGATGGTCACGATTTAATCTGACTTAAACTGGTCGTTAGTTGGATCACCCGCAGTTGTAGATATTTGAAGCTATGTGATCTGACGATCTAGAGGATAGCGGGATTGTAACTAGCGAGTAGTTTAATTCTTCTTTCACTCTTCGCAATTTATCCCTATCGTTGATATGGCTTGTTGATCCGATAGTCACAATCCTCCAACGGTCCTCAAGCCCACGGTCACTCATAAGACTGATGTCTGTAATATTTAGACGATCAACACGGTCAACCTTGATCGGACGGTTGCTGAGGCTTCTTCACTCTAATCGGACGGTTGTTGAGGCTTCTTGTTCTGATCTTACGCTTTTTCTGTGCATTGGTCGACTTCTCAATTTTCCATTGATCCCGATGACACTTCTGCAATGCGCTCTTCCTTCTGAGCTTTGATGTTCATATTGTTCGCTCCTCCTCCTGAGCTTGTGCTTTGATCTCTGCATATTGTTTGACATCTTCTGCTAACTGATATATTGTTGACATCAATGACAATCTCATATGTGGTAATTCATCATTAACAACATATCATCACATCGACTATTGACATCAATGACAATATATCCAACAATATCCTCCTTTGTCATTGAGGGCAACCCACTAACTTCATATACAAAACTCCCCCTGTGATGATGCTTTCCTCTTATGAAGTTTTCTTTTTATGAAGTTTCTCTACCCCTTTGACATCAATAGAAAAGGGGTTTTCCTCATGTGGTTAAGCTCTGTATGTTATTGACCAGAATCTGAGCTTGGGTAACTCTTCCTTGAATCATGTTCTGCCTGCCATAATTGAATGAATCCCCCTGTCAGTATTCTCTCTCTCTACTTCTGACTACTCTCCCCCTTTGCTTCTGAAAAGGTATTTCTTCTTGACAAGGTTTCTCCCCTATTAACTAACTTCTTATCTCAGTTGTTTGGGATTTTTGTGTTTCAAATGAGTAGTCTTCTTGATACAAATTTTTGTAGTGATCGAGTCTTTTCAAGACTTAATCTAATTACTTTCTTATTTACTAACCAAAACTTCCCTTGATTTTTTACTGACTGTTATCCCCCTTTGTTTCTAAAAGGGTAGCTTTTTCTGACAGGGTTTCTCCTATTGTTATCTCTACAGGATGTCATGTACCTCATTTTGTACATCAAAATGTTGATTCTGTGAATGTCGTTGTCCTACTGTAACAGTTTACAATTGTAGCTCATCTTATTCAAACAACTCTTGGATCTTCCCATTGATTCTCATCGTTCTCTAACCATATGTATCCGTCTTTATCCAAGATGATTCTTTACTGTACATTGCTCTAAAGTTGTCTGAGACAACTTTATACTATGTTTGTCACATGACTGCAATTCTTTTTGCAACAATCAACTTCACTCATGTTCACTTGTTCAGTCTTTTCTATCCACATCTCTGAGTGTCCTAGTTTCTTGATCTTTGTTCTCTGATCATCTATTACTACAACTTCATTTTTCCTCCATGTTACATTTACTCTTTTTGTCGTATTGTATGAAGCATTTCTCATTGACTATTTTCTTGAGTTCCAACAGTTATAGGCTTTATGGCCATATCCATCACAACTATAACATCTCATAGTGTAACAATGTGCAACAATATGTCCAACATGATTGCAGTTCCAACATCTTATAATGTTGTTGAACCTACCAAATTATTTTATTCCATGATGCCTGCAATCCAAGGCTTTATGACCATATTCATTACAAGAAAAACAATAACCGTTAAAAACACTTTCATACCTTCTTTGATTCATCCATGAAGGTGTCTCCCTTCTGAACTTACTTTGAGGTATATGAATAGCTTATGGATGTCTTCCTTGATCTCATCTTCTAAATTTTGCAGTGTTGCTTTTATTTCTTGAACATGAGGAACATGAGGAACATGAGTCATACCTACTTTTACTTTTTACAAATGAAGGAGTTGTGTCAGACCTGTCTTCATCCTTTACAAATGAAGGACCTATGTCAGACCTGTTTTCACCTTTTAAAATGAAGGACCTGCATCAGACTTCTTAGTAGTATTGATCTCTTCCTTGTTGTATCCAAGACCAGATTTGGCATTTGGTGATCTCTGACAATCCAAGATCTCATCCAGGGTCATGTAGTTGTTTAAGAACTTGATTTGGGTGTTTGACTTCTCAACCTTCTTTCTAAGATCCACAACTTCTACTTCCATCTCATGACGTGATTCTTCCTTTTTGTCCAACTGGTTCCTCACTACCTCCTCCCTTCTTTTGGCTTCTTCAAGTTGGATTTTAAGTTTGACATGGCTTTCCCTTAGTTCTTTCAGATCTACAAGGATTTTTCTTGGTTGATCATCTTCCTTCTTTTCTTCTCTTGCTTGAATGATTTTGTTTTTTAGTCTCTCGATCTCCTTTTCCTTTGCTTGACTGATTTCATTTTCCAGACTCTCGATCTCCTCTTCCTTTTCTTTTGTTAGATCAACAACTTTTGTTTTCAATCTTTTGATCTCTTCTTCTTTGTTTTCTAACTGAATCTTTGCTCAGATCTGATTTCTTCATTGTCTTTGAGCTTTTCTTTTATTTCCAGGATATGCCTTTGATTGCTAAGCTCATCATCTTCCTTCTTCTTTTCTTTTACTTGACTGATTTATTTCTTCATCTTCTCGATCTCCTCTTCTTTCTCTTCTAACTAATTATCCTACTCATATATTATCTTTTCATTGTCCTTGAACATTTCCTTTATTTCCAAGATATGCTTTTGACTTTTTTCAAGAAATTATTTAGTGTAGTCATGAAGATAGCTATAGTCTCAATCATTATGGTCATAACAGTATTCACAGAGACTCCAATCAACCTTTTGTTTGGCCTTTGATAGTTCTTCTTCTACTTCTTCCATGAGATAAATACTAAAAAGAATGTTCTTTTATTGTATCTGAGTCTTCTTCTTTACTTGTGGGGGAGGATTCAATATCAACATTATTGTAATCGAAATATTGTGGAGAGTTTGTACCTTTATTGATGACTGATTCTTCCTCTTCATCCTCGATAGGAATGTCTTTTGTGTCTTGTCTTTTGATTTGATACATATCTTCTATCTTCAGCCATAAATCCTTGGCGTATGTGCATAGTCCTATGCTTGCCTTGACTGTATCTGATAATCCATTGAGAAGAATCTTCAATGCCACTTCATTGTTCTTCCTTGCTTTTCTTTGGACTGTAATTTTGGATAGATTCTTTGATGTAGTTAAGTCCCAGGGCTTGCTTACTACTGAATTCCAAACTTCAAATCCTTTTGAATTCAAATATTGTTTCATCTTTTCTCTCCATGAGGAATAATTTGTTCCATCAAATAAGGGAGCTTCAATTGCAGAGAGAGCCATATGTCGACCCATTTCTTCAGAATCTACCTTCCAGTGTTTAAACTATGTTTTGAAGGAACCCGCTCTGATACCAATTGTTGAACACACCACCCACACTAAGAGGGGTGGGGTGAATTAGTGTGTGGACTTTTCTAACTTTTCTTCTTCTTACAAGTTAGCAGTTAAAACATATTTGAACAGATTAAGAACAATCAAATCATAATCACAATGGACACAGAAGATACCAGATGTTTGTATATAATTTATATGAATATATGTGAATATAATAGTAAGGATTTTCCCAACACCAACTAATTTGTTTCAGTACCAACTCCTCGGAGAGCACCAACTCTCAAGCAAGACCCAGCTTGCTGATAGAACACAGTCTATCCAACTAGAGTTCAACCAACTCTAGTAGTAGTGATTCATTAATGAATCAATTATGTTTCATGATCAGAGGTATACAATCAACGCTCATCACAACACTTCATCCTCTGTCTGAAATTCATGTCTTCTTCGTTTTATCTTTCCTCTGATATCCACGCCTTCTTCACTTCGTCTTTCCTCTGATATTCCCGCCTTCTATCACTTCTTCTTCTCTCTAATATTCGCACGGACCTCAGGTCTGTATCCCCTTCATTTTTCCCGTAGGCCGCTCTTTCTTAGCAAGCCTATCTTTTCCACAAGCCCATCTACTCCTTGCCTAAAGCACACCACCAACTGAACCAATCATGGTTTATTTATACTTGTTCATGCTCAAAATGTGTTTAACCTATTGAGTCGAGTTGTGAAACAAGTTATAACTAACTTTTTTATGAACAATGACTTTTGGGACCACCTGAGATCATTGTTTTGGGTATTCAACTTTACACTTGGCATCCCCTTTACTTTCATAAATCGATCACATGCATGGATCGATTTCCTTCGTCTTTGTGATGACAGAATTTGATGCTTCCTTCAAACCATTCATATGATCATAGGCGTAGAACCACACGCTTATCAATTTAAGTGATGCATTACATTCTCCCCTTTAGATCTCTTTACCATATGACCAATGGCATTATTCAGACATTAGGTGAGACGAGCGCTTAAGCGCTTATCAATTCAATGACCACGATTCAATCTCTGATGAGATGGACGATTGTCGAGACTTCGGGTCTTCACCCTTCAGGTCTTCTAGATTTTGAGACCTTTCAAATCTCCCAAAGGAGATTTCACCGAACAGATTGGACGGTTCTCATTATATCACGGAACCGGATCAATGGTCTTATTCGATCCTTACATCGCTTAATCTGACGGCTAGGACTTAATCAAGCAGTGAGATGGATGGCCACCAATTACTTCAAGATTTCGCCCTTTGGGTATTTGAGACTTGCAACATGTCAAATCTCCCAGAGCAGATTTTGTCAAATAGATCGGACTATTCATGTTTACTTCATGGAACCTGATTAATGGTCAGTTTCGATCCTTGGACCTGTATTATGATCAATGGTTAATAATGCGCCCGAAGTGATCTTTTGGATCAGACATCTCGTGTCCACTTCGGGACTTTGGCTATTATGCTTACGCTATCCTTCCACTGTTTTTTAATCAACGGTTGAGAGTACACTCAACATCAGATCAACGGTCGAGATCTCCTTCAGGTCTCCAGACTTCAGAGATTTCAAATCTCAACCCCTTCTTTCCTCTGTACGTCAATCTTTCAGAGCTGACAATCCGCTAACGCATTTCCCTTTCTTGATCAATGGTCAAGATCTCCTTTCGGGTCTCCAAACTTCAGAGATTTCAAATCTCAACCCTTTATTTCTTCTAGACTGATCACCTGTTGAGTCGGTCATAAAGCGGTGGAGACCGCTCGCTGTCGGTTAACGTTTCCACTTACACTATCCTTTAACTGAAGTAGATCGACGGTTGAGAACACTCCCGAAGTGATCTTTCAGATCGAACGTCTCGTGTCCACTTCAAGATTTCAGCATTCGGGACTTCGAGACTTTGGGCAAGTGCTGGTGGTAAAACTCCTAAAGCAAAACTCTCGGAGTGACGTAACTTGCTTACGTCACTTGATGACGTGTCACGAGCCGAGTAGCTGCCATGTGTCACCCTGATTCATGATTTGCACGTATCTGAAATGTCGATTCAGCTTGACACTTGTCATTCTCTGACTGCACCATGTGTTTTTGCTGACGTGGTCTGTCACAGTTTCTTGTTGACGTGGTTTGTCGATGTAGATCTCCCGATGTGACACATGTTCTTCTCCTAGATCCAACGGTTGTCCCGACTCTCAAACTGTATCTCAGATCGATGGTTGAGAGCGACTTCGGACCTTAGTCCTTCGGGACTTCGAGACTTTTGACATTCGTTCATGGTAAAACTCATGAAGCAACTCTCCCAGAGTGACGTAACTTTCTTACATCAGTTGTTAACATGGCACGAGTCAATTTCCTCTTTGACACTTTTCATCATCTGATTATGCCATGTGTATTTTCCGATGTGGTCTGTTGACATGGTTTGTGACATGTCTTTGTTGATGTAGTATGTTGTCATAGTCTGTTGACGTGGTCTGCCACATGTCCTTGTAGACGTCGTCTGTTGCTGACGTGGTTTGCTGACCAACAAACCTGATCCAACGGTTATCGTATGTCCTCCAAATCCGATGGTCCTTATTCATTTCGGATTTCTGAGCTTCAGGTATTTTGAATCTCAAACTGAATTCTTGAGGTGAGATTTCTCCGGAGCGTAACCTCCTCGCAACTTTAGATACAAAGTGAATGTTGTTCGTTGATTGGGATCTTAGATCGACGGATTGATCTTTCTGCAATGCAACTGTGCTATATTATCCTGTCCTTCCACTTAGAATGATCCAATGATTGACAGAAATTCACACAAATGAGATCTCGAATCTTATCTGGCTTATCATGTCCTTCCACTTGAAAGTGATCTAACGACTGAAGGGAATTCGGGTTTGATCCAATGGTTGACGGGTATTCGGATAATCGAACTTTCAGCTCTTTTAGCTTATCCTGTCCTTCCACTAAAATGTGATCCAACGGTCATGAGGACACTCGAAGTAGATCCACGATCGATGATGATTGCAAAACCATGGCTTGCAAGTGATTTAAATTATCACCCAAACTCCACAATTGGAAGTTGTGCGTTGTTGGTGAGTCCACCACAATCGTCGATCTTCGAAGCTATAAGATCGGACGGTCCTGACTAATTGCAGGATTGGAACAAGCGTGATATTTAATTCTCCTTTCAATCTCTACAATCTATCTCTGTCGTAGATTTGTCGATTGCGCATCCGAATGTCACGATTTAATCTGACTTAAACTATTTGTTAGTTGGATCAACCACAGTCGTATATCTTTGAAGCTATGTGATCTGATGATCTAGACAGATTGTGGGATTGTAACTGGCAAGTAGTTTAATTCTGCTTTCACTCTCCGCAATTTATCCCTGCCGTTGATCTGGCTTGTTAATCCGATGGTCACAATCCTCCAACGATCCTCAAGCCTATGGTCACTCATATGACCAATGTTTGTTATATTTAGATGATCAACACAGTCAACCTTGATCGAACGGATGCTAAAGCTTCTTCATTGTGATCAGACGACCATTGAGGCTTCTCGTTATGAGCTTACGCTTTTTCTGTGCATTGGTCGACTTCTCAATTTTCCATTGATCCTGACAACACTTCTGCAATGCGCTCTTCCTTCTGAGCTTTGATCTTCATACTATTCGCTCCTCCTTCTGAGCTTTGATCTTCATACTATTCGCTCCTCCTCCTGAGCTTGCGCTTTTGATCTCTGCATACTGTTTGACATATTTTTCTAATTGATATATTGTTGACATCAATGACAATATCATCTATGGTAATTCATCATTAACAACAGATCATCACATTGATTGTTGACATCAATGACAATATATCCAACAAAATCATTGGATATGAAACCCCAATACACCCTCCTTCATGAAATTCTCCCAGGTATGAAAATAAACAAATATTTAGGTTGGAAACCCTCCACAATGCCAAGGAAAGTCGCCCTTGGTGAGCCAAAAACAACCCCAATCAGATCTCCTCAAGATCTCCCTCCAAAAAGCCAAATCGAACTATCCTTGACTGAACAATGTGCCCTCTCTACAGAAAAACCTCAACAGATGTGCCTCTCTTCACCAAAGATGCACCAACTAGAACTGAACTGGAATAGAATGGCGAGGGTGGAATATTTCACCACCTTGGCCAAGCTTGGATCAGGAATGGGAGAATCTTTCATTCCCTTGCTGATATCTAGGGTTTATTTAGTCAAAACCCTTAGGTAACTTGAGCTCTCTAGCCAAGAGGTCATATATCAAAATATCAATCAACATAATGAGATAATATAAGCGCCTATCTCTCTTTTATACCCCCTTTCACCTTTTTCCATTCAAGTGACTTTTAATTCATCTTTTAATATAAAAATCATAAATCAGTTTATTAATTTAATAACCCTTTTTATTCCAAAAAGTGATTAATTCACCCTTATAACTTCTCCTACCACTGAAAGTCACTTTTTATCATTCTATCATGTAGATATTTTCGTCACGATTCCAACGAGCTATTACACTAAAGTGTTTCTCCAAGAAACAAGATCCAAATAACACCTTTAGTGTAATTAATTAAAATATGCTCAATAATAACCCAAAATTCCGGAAATCAACAGATTGCAATGAAACCAAGGACAAGTCGTGTGGAATGGATCCTGATGATGAAATATGATTAATAATGTGAGTTGGGCCCCATACAACTCCTCAGAACTGTTTGAGCTCACTATCACTCGCAATTGGCTACTCTGGCAGGCATCCCAAAATGTAACAAAAGGGAATCCAAAAATGGGGACATTACAATATAGTTTGTCATGAGGCTTGTTCAGGCACCCTCCCATATTCACAACTTTCTTGCCAAGGTATGCTTCTTTAGTTGTTCCATATGACCTCTGTCATCCTTTACATCTTTTGCAAAAACTATTAATACAAAAAACAATACATCCCTTCATACAAACTTAAAGAAGAAACTTAAAACTGAAATTCGACATATTCAGTGCCTATGCCATTCGCAAACTCGTTACAAACAAAGGTATCGATTTGGAGCTCTAGGGCCTTTTTCGATAATTTATCTTCCTTCGTGTTCGGTTCCCTCAAGATATGGTGAATATACAACCTTTCGAAAGATAGATAAGCAAGTTTTATGTCTCTCTTGATCAGGTCCAAATTGATGTTTTGAAAGTTTGCTTTTCCCTAAGCCCAATCAATCACCAGCTTGGAGTCCCCAAGCACATACATTTTTTGGATGTGCATAGATTTAGTTGTTTCGAGAAGGTTCCATAGTCCAATCAGCTCTGCGTGATTGTTAGAACCTTCTCTCCGAGCATATTTTATATACACGTAATGATTTTGAGTGATGAATGCGACCACACCTACTCCACATTTGGATGGCTTCCCCTACATTGTCGTGTCGATGTAGCCCCATGGGATCACAAAGTCTAGAGAAGGGAAAACTGAGATTCTCTGCTTCTGTTCTTTTGGAGCTGATTTGAACTCCTCTACTTGGCTCAAAGTTATAGTGGTCGTGACCTATGGAGAAACATATTTGTCCTGGAAAATGGTAGAATTACGGGCCCGCCATAGATTTGAGACCATAAGACTAGGCAGACCTGTATAAAGAGAAGATGACCTATCCATTAGCCAATTCCTAAGATATTCCTGTACACTTTCGGATTTCCATTCTGAGTTGATGCCAAGATTATCCTTAATATTCAAATAAACTTTTTCTACATAATGGCATGAGACAAAAACATGAGAGTTAGATTCAACACCAGATTTGCAGAGCACACACCAGTTATGTCCAATCCACCCCCTCTTTATCACGTTGTCCCAGGTGAGAAGTTTGTTTTTGAGGGCCATCCATAACGTGAGCTTGCATCTTAAAGGATATTTTAGATTCCAAAGAGGTTTCCATCACTAGGCTTTCATTACATGCATGTTTTCCTCAAACCAGGCTTTGTAGCCTAGTTTAGAAGTGAAGGATCCACTGGTTGGGTTCTTTGACTAGCATAGAACATCCTCTTACTCGTGATCATTGATAATGGAATTTTCGCAAAGCTTTGTGATGAAGGAGTCCCATTCTTCTGATAAGTTATCAGGGAGATCAAGAAAGGTCGAGTCTTTCCACCCCTATCGACCTCGAAGATGGGGGGAATCGATACTCACATCTGCTAGAGAATGTATGTTTTCACTACGCAGAAGATGAATCAAATTATTCGATAGTCTGAATCCATATCTAGCTCTGAGCCATGGGTCTTTGCTTACTCTAATTTGCCTCCCATTTCCTACTCTCCAAACAGTCCAGTTGTCGACCAAGGGGAAGGCTTCTACCAATTATTTCCACACAATTGAGCTTTTAGTAGATTTCACCAGAGTTTTGAACCATTATACCCAAGAGAGTTCCATTGAATTATTTTGTGTAAGCCTCTAGAAGTTTCTACCTGCTAGAGCTCGGGAAAAAAGACAAATATCCTTGAGACCCATCCTATGAATTCTTTAGGAGCAACTATAGAGTTCCAGTTGGCTAGATGAATCTTACCCGATAAATTTTGAACCGTCCATAAATAGTTAAATCTTAGTCTTCTGATCTTATCCAATATACCTCTAGGGATTATTGCTATAGCATTCCAGTAAACTAGAATAATTTCTAGAACAGACTTGATCAAAACAATCCTTCCTCCTCTTGAAAGAATCTTGTTAGTCTAGATATAAATTCTTGCTTCCACTTTGCGTATAAGCCATAACCAATCCCCTTTTTTATAATTGTTGGGTTTGAGTTGAAAACCAAGATATTTGAATCCTTCATCGAAAGTTCTTCTCTGAGCAGGGATTAGGGAAAGGAAAGAGATTGCTTCACCATCGGAGATGTTGTTAAGGATCATACATGATTTTTCCATATTTAATTGCATGCCCGTGGCTTTGCAATAAATACCTAAAATACCTTTTAATACAGAGATATCGTGTAAAGCACCATATACACAACAAAAAATGTCATCGACAAAGAGAAGATGAGTTATCATCTTCGTTTCCGAGACCATTATACCTTGCAACCACCCTTGTGATCTAGCCTCTTTTAATAGTCTGCTCACCCCTCTATTATAATAAGAAAGAGAAACGAAGAAAGGGGGCATCGTTTCCGTATACCTATGGTTTCTTTGAAGAATCATGAAGGAGATCCATTAACTAATACAATGAAGGGGGTGCTTTGGATGCAATCCATAATCCAACTGAGAATGTCTACACTCATCCTAATCTGAATTGGAGCCAATCTCAAGAAATTCTAGCTTACTTTGTCGTAAGTTTTAGACAAGTCCAATTTAAGAATGGCAGCCTTGAGATTTTTTTTTTCACTGAGTCAAGAACTTCCTGAGCCATGGCAATTGCATCATGAATCTGATGATTTTGCAAAAAAAATGAATTTTTCTTCTCCAATGAAAGAGCCGAGTAAGGGATTTAATCTTCTTGCAATTAACTTGGAAATTATTTTGTACACCACATTGCAGCAGGAAATGGGTCTGAAATCCCCAAATGAGACTGCATTTTGTACCTTCGGGATAAGGCAAAGAAAGGTCGAGTTCAAAGCTCTGTGAAATCTTCCCACACTCTGAGATTATTTTACCACCGATAAAATGTCCTCCTTGAAGAGATCATAAAAGGCTTTTCTATAGTAAAGTCGTCCGACCCTAGACTTTTGCCATTTTGCATGGAGTTTAATGTTGACCAAAATTCCTACTCTGTTACATCTCTTCTGAGCTCCTCATCCATTTCTTCCGTGAAGAAAGAGGGAAACTTGGTGACCACTTTAAGTGTCTCTTGGATTGGGCGACTTGTTGGGGCCCTGAAAAGGTTTTCAAAGAACCTTGTACCAGCTTCTGCCTTGTCTTGAAAGGATTTTACCCTTCTTCATATTTTATTTCCCATATCAAATTTTGGTTTCTGCATAGGTTGGCGAACTGCTAAAAATATTTGGTATTATTATCGCCTACTTGAATCCATAAGGCTCTACTCTTATGTTTCCATTCTGATTCTTCATTTGAGAGGCATCTTGATTTTCTTTCCTCCATACGCCTCAGCTCGTCTAACTTGGAAGAATCAAGAGACCCTTCATCAATGCTTTGTCTGAGTTTGGTTAGATTTTCTTCAATCTCTAAAATCTCCCTTTGTTTTTTGGCCCTCTAGATGGGGATCCAAAGTTTTATGGCTTCTTTTAAATCTTTTATATTTCCTACAAACTGAGCCATCATCGATTAAGGGCTTGAGGTAGAGAGCTTGACCCAATTTTGCGGATACCAGACTTCTAAACTCTGCATATGCTAGCCCAACATGGATGATTTTCATTGGGGCAAGAGGAGCTTCTAACCTGTCTTTCCATAGTAAAGAAATGGGTCTATGGTCGGGGAGCCCATCCTCCTCCATAGATGCTTGAAACCTAATCCCCAAGTCCATCAAAATTTTAGAGACTAAAAATATGTCCAGCCTTTTGGCCACTTCGTCCTTTCTAGTTATGAAGTTCCTCCAAGTCGGGGTGAGTTTGGATGGCTTCATGTCGACCAAACTATATTTTTCTAGGATGGAGTGGAAGAAATTGCTTTGGCGGTCTTCTCTCGGGTTAGGGCCCCATACCTCTCTAAGAGAGAGCATAAAATTCAAGTCACCACCTAAAATAGACAGGGTGTCTTCGAAAAATCTTGCATCAGACAAGTCTTCCCATAAAGGTATGCTTTTAGAATAGGGAGCATATATTTTAATCATAATAAATTCAAAAGTCGTGTCTTTGTATCTGAGGAAGAGCCTTTATATTTATTGGTGCTTTCTGGAACATTTTCTAACACAAGTGCAGGTTGGATTGAATTCAAAGGCTCTGGAAACAATGGTCTCGGTATCAACACAACTTCTAACTCCTTTATCCTTTGTTTCAACTCTGAATTTTCTTTTCCCACATTATCAATAGACTATTTCCAAGCTTCTCTAATTGCTCCGTGGAACTGTGCAATTTTTTATGGTGCAACTCCATCAAAATCAATTGATGACTTCCATCTTTCCGATGACTTCTTATTTTTTATATTGACTTTTTCCAATAACTTTTTTTTAGATTCACTATTGTATGCCACGTGGTAACATATTTCTCTTTGAATATTTCAGGTTTGTGGGTAATCAGGGCTTCAACAATTTCCCTGGTTTCTCATGGTCTTTATGCAAACCAACTAGGTTCTTCATTGAACTCATCGATATACATTGCTCGTGGACTTTCTTGGATTTCATGTATGCTTAACATTGTCGTTGATGTGTTTCTTTTTCTTTTGACATAAGTATATGAAATATGATATTTTTCAAGACTTTTTCTAGGTGGGTCTTTTTCACCACCATCATTTGACCCTCCAGTTGATGCCTTTCTCATCTCCATACCACTGGTTCTATTATTTGTTCTTGATGGAGTACTCTTTTGGGACGTTATTGGTGAATTAGGGTATTTATCCATCACTTCTATGCCATGTTGTTTGTGACCTTCATTTGTGTTGTTTATTTATTCCATACCATCTGAAGCTTGGTCTATAGCGATTTCATGGAGATCTAGATTATCTTTGCCACCTTCTTAAAATTGTTCAACTTTGGTAAAATATGAATAATACCCAATTAATTCCATGTATGTAGTTAATTTGTTATCTGGGTTAAAACCCTTAACATATTTGGCTTCCTTTAAGCCCAGTTGTTCATGATGTCCTGCCAGTTCGTCAAGGTGGGTTATATGCTTCACAGTAAATTCTCCAATTTTCCATGGTGGGGGTATGAATTGTTTCTTCCTTCTATAATAAAATGTAATGTCCCCACTTTGGGACATCATCACAGGGAAGAGATTTATGATGACCAGAGTAGCCAGATGGATGCTAGAGTGAGTACAGGGGTATTTGAGAGGCATTGTGGGGTCCAGCTTGCATTGATGATCATATTCCATCATTATGAGCCATTTCGCATAGGTTGGCTTTGGTTTCGTTGCATTCCGACGATTTCCATGATTTTGACTATTTTGAGTTATAAGTCAATGGAATTCACTGAAGAGGTCATTTTGGGCACATTACTTGGAGGAACCTCTCAGTGTAATAGCTCATTGGAATCGGGAGGAGAAGCACTACAGGATGGGATGGCTAGAAGTGACTTTCAGTGGCAAGGGAAGCCACAAGGAGAGATAAGGAGATTTTTAGAGGTAAAAAGGTTAATTAATTAATTAAAGTGATTTAATTAATTAATTAAATATTATAAAATGAAAGTCACTTTGGAGGGAAAAGGTGAGCCAAAAAAGTATAAAGAAAAGGCAAGGGCCTCTTCTCATTCATTCATGTATGATCTTATTTTGATTTCTGGCTTCTAGCTAGTGAGCCCAATATTGGGGGTTTTGAGGGTTTTGACATAACAAATCCTAGAGGACGATTCGGTGGTGAAAGATTCCACCTATCTTGTCCCAA